>LZPO01077363.1:2390-20372 GCA_001675575.1 Neotoma lepida
AATGGAGTTTGATTATAGAAAGAACAAGTGGGACATTTTTTTACAATATTCTTGGCTTGTTGCCAAGTGATGGAGAAATCCTTCTTCAAACCTTTGCTATTTACATGGTGTTTCTTATGAATTTCTGAGGCCTCTAGCACATTACCTATTAGTAATTGATCAATCTCATCATTGCCTTGTGCTAGAGGTCCTGGCAGACCCATATGAGATCTGATATGTGTTATATATATATAGGATGTTCCCTATTTCTGATGATTTCCTGCAATTGTATGAATAATGAAGTTAATTCTGTATTATCAGGAATAAATTCAGCAGTTTCAATATGTAAAACAACTCTCTTTGCATATTGAGAGTCAGTGACTATATTGAGGGGTTCTGTGAAGTCCATCAATACCATAAGAATGGCATACAGTTCTGCTTTTTGTACAGAGTTTTATGGACTTTGAACCACTTTACTCAAGTCTCCTGATATGTATCCTGCTTTCCCTGATTTACTTGCATCAGTATAGAATGTGAGGACTCTAGAAATAGGCTTTTGTCGTACAATGTGAGGAAGGACCCATTCAGTCATCTTTATGAATTCCATTCTCTTGCTTTTGGGATAACAGTTGATAATCTCTCCCAAAAAGTCACTGCAGGCTCTCTGCCAGTATTCATTCTTTCCGTAGTGAGGAAATTTCTTCATTAGTTAAAGGTACAACAATTTCTGCTGGGTCCATTGCTGTCAACTAGTGAAGTCTTAATTTTCCTTTTATAATCAAATCAGAGATCTTTTCTATATAAGTCTTTAACTTCTTATTTGGTTTACGTGGTAGAAATATCCGTTCCAATATAATATCTTCCCTCTGCATCAAAATACCTGTGGGGGATTGTCTGGAGGGAAATATGATCAAAATGCATTTAAGTTCTGGATTCACATGATCCACATGTGCTTCTTGTATTGTCTTTTCTACTAGAGCCAATTCCTTTTCAGCTTCTGATGATATTTCTCTTGGACTATTTAACTCTTTGTCTCCTTTTAGAGTATTAGCCAAATTTTTTAGTCCATCTTTAGGTATTCCCATGATACCCAGTAAGTTGGAAATGCTTCCTAACAAGTTTTGAAAATCATTAAGTGTCTGCAATCGATCTCTCCTTAGCTGTANCTTTTGGGATCTAATTTTTTGTAGCTCTATCTTATATCCTAAGTAATTAATAGAATCTCCTCTTTGTATTTTTTCAGGGGCAATTTGTAGTCCTCAGTGAGGCAAAACCTTTTTTCCTTCTTCAAACATGTTTTTTCATGTACTTAACTTTGGATCTGCTAATAAGATATCATCCATATAATGATAAATTATGGATTGTGGAAACTTAACACAAATTATCTCCAATNGTTTTNGNACAAAANATTGGCACAGGGTAGGGCTGTTTAACATTCCCTGTGGGAGGACCTTCCATTGATATCTCTTGACTGGCTGGGAATTGTTATAATTAGGTACTGTGAAGGCAAATTTTTCTCTATAATTTTCTTGTAAAGGTATAGTAAAGATACAGGCTTTTAAGTTAATAACTATTACAGGCCACACTTTGGGTAGCAGAGAGGGCAAGGGTATCCCTGTCTGTAGGGAGCCCATAGGCTGAATTACTTTATTAATAGCTCTCAGATCTGTCAGCATTCTCCAATTATCAGACTTTTTTCTAATAACAAATACAGAATTCCAAGGGCTGGTAGATTCTTCAATGTGTTGAGCATTTAACTGCTCTTGAACCAGTTGTTCCAAAGATTGTAGCTTTTCTTTTGTCAGAGGCCGTTGTCCAACCCAGACAGGTTTATTAGTTAGCCATTTTAAAGGTAGGGCTGTTGGAACTTCTGAAGGTTCAGTAGTAGTTGTGCTCTGTTTATGCACAGCCTGAACACTTTGTTAAAGCATGTTATAATATTATTCCTAGAAACATGCATAGATTTGTATTCCTTTTCTGAGAGTGTAGGAATTTTAATCTGGATATTCCACTGTTGTAACAGATCTTGGCCCCAAAGATTCACTGCTACATTTGTTACATATGGCTTCAGCCTTCCTGTCTGTCCTTCTGGCCCTATGCATTCAACTCATCTCAAACTCTGTTTTACCTGAGATAGGGTACCTACCTCTTGAAGAGGCCAATTGGGATGCCATGATTTTGATGTAATTATAGTCACATCTGCACTTGTGTCTACCAAACCTTTGAGAACAATGCCTTTGATCTGAATTCCATGCTTTGGTCCTTGTGCATTTATGGAAGTCTGCCAAAATATTTGTTTTATTGTGTTTTTTGGAACTTTTGATTCATCTATTCTATTATCCAGGGCAGTATTGCTCTTTACCTTAGACAATGGTTTATTTAATTGTCCTGGAGAGGAATTTCCTCCGCAGTGGCTGGAAATGTATGGACCATGTGTGATTTGGGGCCTCTTGGGAGACCCCTTGAGGTGTTTCCAGATGGCAAAGGGTTACCTTGTATATCTATTACTGCACTCATTGGTTCAATGTCAGCCTTTGCCACATCTTCTACATAATTCAGAAGGTTGGGATCTCCCATTTGGGTTATTTGTAGAAGGCATATTGCTTGTAGGAGCACCCCATGTACAGTTTTTACTTATATGACCTCATTTACCACATTTAAAGCATTTGGTACTCTGAGGCCTTCTTCCACGTCTAGGAGTTCTCTCTCCTATCCAAGCCTCATTACTATAGTTAAGAGACTCAACACCATTAGTATACTGAATCTATTCTTCCACAGGAGCTGATCTGACTTTTAATGGCATAATTATTCTTTTGCATTCTGTATTAGCATTGTTAAATGCCAAGGACTCAGTCAATATTTGTCTTAATTCTTTATCTGACACAGCTTTCATTACAGCTGTATTCATCCTTTGTAAAAAATCAGTGAAAGGTTCTTGAGGTCCCTGGAATATCTTTGTGTATATCTCAGTTGGTTTTCCTGGTTCTAGAATTTTTTCCCAAGCATTTAGAGCTGCTGTATGGCATAGAGATATTGTATGCTCATCATAAGTGTCTTGTATATTCCTATCAGTGAAATGTCCCTCACCGAGAATTTGATCTTGGGAGATCTCAAAACCTCTGATTTCACCTTGTTGTTCTAAATATTTTGCTTCTTCTCTCAGCTAGCTTTTCCATTGCAACTGCTGGCTATATTCTAGAACAGCTGAAAAATTAACTGATCCCAATCATCTGGTATGATTTTATTTGAGGTAGACCATGAATTTAACATCTGTCTTACAAATGTTGAATGTATGCCATATGTCACTACCACTTCGTTCATATGTTTAAAAATCCCTCATTGGAATAGTTGCAATCTGTACTCTAGATATGGCTCCGGATGTATATCATCTGCTGGCCTCTCATGGATGTTAACAGAATAGGCCATTGTATGAGAGCAATCTGGAGATGTTATGACCTGTATGGGCTTGCCCTTCTGCTTATTAGGTCCATTGTCATCTTTACTGAGTGTTTTTTCCAGGGATTGCAAACTAGCACCTAAGGCCTCTCCCAGGGAGTGAACCTCCTCTCTTGCAAAGGATTCCAGATTTCTCATGGAATCATGCAANCTTTAATGTTCTTCTGAAACACATGATTCCATAGCCCTTATTTTATCAGTTAATGATAATCTTTCTTCCTTATAAAATGTCTGAGTAGCGACAACTTCACCCTGGAGAATTATTGTTCTATTCATTAAGTATTCATATTTACTATCAATAAAATCAAATTTGACTATACATTCATTATTTATTGATTGAAGTTCTTATATTAAGTTAGCAGATTCTAAACTACAAAGCCTGTTTTGGAAGTCTCTATTACTAACTTATAAATTCTGGTTAGCAGATTCCAGAGAAAGAACTTTTTTATGTAAGCATTCATTGCTATCTTTTAAAGCCTGTATCAGTCCCAACAATGACTCATCTTTGTTATTATTATTAACCCAATATTTGAATGCTGTGTAAATTTTTATGATAACTGCCAATATGGTACAGGCCAGATATGGCTTAGGAAGGTCGTAAAGTTCCTGGAAAATGTCATTCATCATATAGGCGAAAAAGTTTTTAAATTCTTGTGAAGTATATTATCAGCCATATTATCAAAATCTTTTAATCAGTTTCAAAGTGTAAATCTTAATATTTTTACCTGTAATGACACTGGCTTGCTTATTTTACCTTCCTTGAGATTTTTTTTTGAGGTGTAGTAACACTTTTCAGCCAGCAGGTATCACTGGAGTAGCTCTAAAGCTGGCCCCACTGGAGACTGGTTGGCTGTAGCTACAGGCAGGGGGCGCAGTCTGGTGCAGGCAGGGGTCAGAATCCTGTGCTCACTTGTGGAGGAGCCACAGAAGCAGTGAGGAGGCAGCAGATCTTCCTGTGTTTCCTTGGAGCTTCAGGGCCTGGCTTGGCCTTTATGGGTACCTTGGCCCTTCAGTGCTCCTTCCTTGGCCAAGAGGCCAGGCGTATGGGGTTCAATGGCCTGAGCTCAGGGTGCAGAGATCTCCAGGCAGCAAGAATGACAGCTGGAGCAGCGGCCTAGAGCCCCTCTCAGCGCCTCTATAGTCATGGGGAGTAGCACCCTCAGGGACCTGCCTGGGGGTGGTAGTGGTGTAGGCAGTCTCTGAACTGCTTCCAACAGAAATGGTAAGCTGTGGGCTCTGGTGGAAACTCAGGCCGGAACTTTGACAGGAGCCGGCATGGGCTGGGGGAAGGGGGGGGCTGACTCACAGCAGTTTTGCCGGTCTGGGGGCTAAGTCTGCCTTTGGGATAAGCCTGCTCCAGGCCCAGAGACCCAGCAGTTGGGTGCACAAACCCACGAGCAGGGGAAAAGGGAGGAAGGGAAGGAGCAGGACACAGTGGTTAAGCGCTGGGTCCCCAGGAGGGGAAGGAATTTTTAAAAGGACAGGGAAGAAGGGAGACTGAGAAGCATGGACACTGTGCCACAGCAGCCCCAGAGGAGGCTGAGGGTGGAAGCCACCCGGGCGTTTGGAGTTCACCCCATGTGAGCGCCAGATAATGGGGGAAATTATTAAGGCAACTCCACGTAGTTAACAGAAGGTTTATTTAGGGATTTAGGGCAACTTACAGTAAGTAAAGGGGTTGGTCACAGGGTCCAGGAGAGGTGAGGTTCAGTCCAGCAGTGTTCTCTAGAGAACTCTGCTTGGTCCACTCTCCAATGTCTAGGATTCAAGAACCAAGAGCTCTGGCACAGACTGATCTTCTTCTTAACGGCTCCCCAGTCTTAATGGCTCCTCTCTTGGCTCTGCCCCCAGGGGAAGGTCTGAGGTAGGTGTGGCAATTACTGGAAGCCTCAGTAAGGGTTATGCCTCCAGGTCATAGCTGGAACTACACCAAATGTAATAAAAAATGATGGAAGACTTTTCATATTCATCAAAGGAAAAATCCACCAAAATGATATTTCAATTCTGAATATCTATTCCCCAAAATCCAGGGTACCCACACATTAAGGAGAAACATTACTAAACCTTAAAATCACACATTAAACTCACAAATTAGTAGTTGGAGAATTCAATACCCCACTCTCACTAATGGACAGGTCGTTCAGACAAAAACCAAATAGAGAAACTGAAGCATTAATCTAATCAATCTTTATCAATAAAAAATTGAGTGTCAAATATTGGGGTAAGAACCTGAAAGATCAGAGAACAGCCTCAGCAGTTTTGATGGGTTTTTGAAAGACAAGGGGTATCTGGAAGGTGGAGAGAAGAAACTCTCGGACACAGAGATTTATGCAAGCTGATGAATCTTGTCAGATCTGGAGAAGTGCGTCTTCTTTGTCTCCTTCTCCTTTCACTTTTTTTCTTTTATCCTATCCTATCCTATCCTATTCTATTCTATTCTATTCTATTCTATTCTATTCTCTTTTGTTCTTCTGTCTTTCTGCTGTTCTTCTGTCTTTCCCTTCTATTCAATTCTCTTCTCTTCTCTTCTTTTCCTTCTCCAGATATGACTGAACCACAATCTTTTATTGTAATATTACAAGGAAATAGCGAATGAGATAATTCAACAGATGATTGGGTTTTTCACCAAAGTTTCAAAAGTTCTATTTAAAAATCAACAAAGTGTAGCCTGTGCCCCTTGATTGTACACAGAAATTTCCAGGCTGGTAACCAGAGCAGAAAGCCAAAGCGCAACACTTATTCTTTTGCAGGTTAATAATTGTCAAAACATCTGAGGTTCTCACCCCAGAGGCCATCTATTTGTGGTTTCTCAGAAAGCACAGAAACATAGGTTAGCTTCCCCTAGCAACATCCTCATTCCCAACTAGGCTGCAATTTCTTTAAAGTTTCTTCTGCAAATTTAAAACAGTATCTATCTCTTGTAGTTTTAAGACACTGTACTTGCTCTTTTAAGTCTTGTATCTTTTCAGCTTTAGAAAGATATTTCCATAGAATTGTAGGTTGGTATGTTAACCATTGTTTAAATGTCATTCCTGAAACTCTCATGGCTTTTCTCTTTAAATTCTGCCCATCTACACACTGCATCCTACACACTATAATTCTGCATTTTCCATGTTATATAATTATTCCATGCTTCAAGAGGCTGCTCATCAATTAGATTTCTTCCCAAGACTTATTTAACAGCCCTAATGCCATCAAGGGTCTCAAACTCTGTATAATTTCTGGACATATTAATTTTCTCAATGTCTAATTTCAAAAAAGCCAGCACAGGAGAAGGAATAAGAAACATGAAGAACAGATAGAGCAAGAAGATTACAAGAACAAATAAGAGCTGCATGGATAAGATTACATGCATGTGCCAAAAGTTTGGCCTTGGGACACAATAGGGGTCACTCCCAGGTCCTTGTTTAGGAAACTCAGCAGGAAGTCCAGAGGGGTATGCCCAGAGGAATCTTTGCCCTCAATCTCGGATTCCTCCTTCCTGGACTCCTGGGGCAACAAGTCAGGCATGTGGTTTGCCATCTCTGGCACAGGGTGTTGTTGGAAGTTTATCCAGTACTGCCTAGTCCCATGGTCTAGATGAATATATCCCACCCATGCTCCCACAGCCACTTATAAAATAATTATTCTGAGGCTTAATATTAAATATAAATTGTTTGGGCTATGGCTTAGGCTTCTTGCTAGCTAGTTCTTGTAACTTAACCAATTCTTTTTATTTTATGTTTTGCCCTGTGGCTTGTGGCCATGCCATTACCAGTATGGTGACATGTTTCTCCTTGGGCAGCAGGCTTGCATCACTCCAACTCTACTGTTGTCTTTCTATCTCTGTTTGGATTTTCTTCCTGGCTCTTATCCTGCCCCACCATAGACCAAAGCAGCTTTATCTGTTAACCAATGGGAACAACATATATTCACAGCATACAGAAAGACATCTCACATCAACAGGGAGCAGTGGCCAGTTGATTCCTACCTCTTTTGTTTCTCCATCCAAAAGGGCAGAGCTCATCTCTCCCCCTGTCTTATTGCTTCTCATCTGTGTCTCCAATACGCTAAAACTTTAAGATTAATTTTGGTCAGCTAGTGGTTAGTTCTGCCCTCTGACTCCAAATAAGCTTTATTAATCATATCACAATCAAAATATGACACATTTCCCTGTTTTAGTCTAAATAGCAAGCAAAGTTTTTAACTAACATAGTAAAACTATGTATAATAAGTATAATAACTATATACAAATATAAACAGATGAGAATTACATTAACAATGTCCAGTCCATTTGCATTTGACAAACTCAAAGAAAATATTCCATTATCTATCCTATCTTAGTGAGTCCAAAGTGTTGTACCTAATTCACTTTCTACCTTAACTTTTATTACCAACCCAGAGCTATCTTCTTATGCCTCACAACCTTATACACTTTGTACCACTTTTTGAACTATCTTGTCTTAAACTGCATCTGAGACCTAAGAAGGATATAATATTGCCTGAGGAAACAGGAAGTGTAAAGTAAACAACTTCCAAAACTAAGAAATGACATAATTAGCTGTCTGCCAGGACAGTCATCTAGAGTTACTCTGAAACATTAGAGCATCCCTGCCTGGCTTACAGTACTAGAATATCTAATAGATATTTTTGAGAAGCATGGTTTTTGAAGGACTGTTCCACCGTGTCTTGGCAAAGTTCAGCAGTCACTTTCTTTTGAGTACTGCTTATTTAATTTGGACAGCATAGTAATAGCAGTTGAGGCAAGGATATTTTATTGCCCAGTGGCTAACTTTTGCCACAAAGAAAGGAGACTCTATCTGGAGTTTCTTCAATGCCCATCATATGAAATAGATTGGTGCTATCAGGAGCAAACATGTCTCATTGTTATAAAAAAAGATACTTATGCTATTAAAACATCTTAAATGTCATATTATGTAATTATCTGAAGTATTTGAAGACCACCTATTTAAAATATATCTCTAATTGACTTTGAAAACATACAAAACCTGACTATAAAATTGATTATAATAGGTGACTAAATAATAGGCTTCATTTCTTTATTATCCTAAATAGTTTGTAATAATAACTTTCAAGGACTAGAAATTTTGTATTACATTGTGAAATGGGCTATATAAGTACAATATCTTGAACAAGAGTGGTAACATATGTGCAGTATGTTCTAACAAAATGAACATAAATTTGTATCAATATGCAAAAATATTTATAAAAATATAGAAACATATATATAGTATAAAAAATTGTCTCAAATTTGTATCAATATAAAGAAATCAACTCCAATGTAAAATATTTAGGACTAGTAGTTGCTTTTCTGGTTTAGAAGTAGATTAAATAATCTACTTTTTTAACCTACCATTTTTATACCCCCCCCCTTTTTCCTTAAAGAATGCGATCTCTGTATCTATTCTGACCATGACTAATAACAACTTCTAACCAACCCCCTAAACAATAACAAATATTAATAACCCACTAAATGATCAAAAACCATGCATCTCACTTCTTGGGAATGAGGGCATAATGTTCTTAGAATTACTTCATGTTCTCTTGGGGGTGATAGCATCTTTAAAGGACCCTGAAAATTAATTGGGATAATTTTCAAGTTCTGAGACAGCTGGCAGAATCATTTCTTGTCCAGTCTCTGTGTAATTGGAAAGTGCAGGGCTTATCTCAAGTCCTGTCTAGATTAGTCTTTGAGGCTAGACAACCTCAGCTAGCCAACTTGAAATTGGTCTAGCAGTTTCTAGTACAAAGCTGATCTTTAGGTGATGTTTCTCAGCTTAGTGACATTACCATAGTCCTAGTGAAATCATCATTGTGGGGCCACATGCTCCTTTTGGAGACCTCAAAGTTTGCTATTAGGCATGATCCTGGTTCACTGTAGAAAACTTAAACATTTTAAATACCATATGCTGCATATCTTGGAGAGGTTAAAGGACCATAATTATGTACATCCAGAGTACAAAAACTTAATTCCTAATTATTGATATAGAATCAAACCTGAAATCATGTACAATAAGGTAGATGAAGCCTTTTTCTAGAATTACTTAGTACTCTATATTGTGGTGGTGGTATTTTTTGTGCTCTAACAAATGAAGCTTGCCTGGAGATCAGAGTGGGAAGCTAGGTACTAATTAACAATAGAGGCCAGGCAATGGTGGCACACACCTTTAATCCCAGCACTTGGGATTTCCTGCCTTTGATCCCAGTACTTGGAAGGTCACACAGCTTTAATCCCAGGACTAGGGAGGAGATAACAGGAAGTGATACAGCTGGGTGGAGAGAGTAATATAAGGTGGGCAGAGACAGGAGCTCTGACCTTTTCAGTCTGAGAATTCTGCGAGGTAAGAAGACTTTCTACTGGCTGGCTGCTCTGCTTCTCTGATCTTTCAGGTTTCATCCTAATATCTGACTCTGGGTTTTTATTATTAAGACCAATTAGAATTTGTGCTATACTATATTAACATTAATATCAAGATAAAATATTTAAATATATATATATATACATATATCTTATAAATTTAATATTTATAGCTTAAGAAAAATTTTATATACTCAAAATAAAACCAAAGAATTATGAGATTGGTAGCAGTAGATTAGGCTCTTCTGACATGAGACAGAGATCTTGGATTTTCCTTTAAAATGCATGCATGGATTTAGAGAAGGAGAGCACCATGTTCCAACTCCAAAGTCAGCTTTATTTTTTAATTGAACTGGTACTACAAAAAGACCATTTGCATTATATAACTGTAGAGAACAGGAGAAACAAATATTTGGCAATATTTATGAAATTTTATCCTGTTGGAAATGTACCAGTAGAAAAATTTACTCATTTACTTAAGATATTTTCTGTGAATGATTCTTTCTTTTTCTTCAGATGTCTTATGTGTCCAGTGGTCTTCAGATTCCTTCCCTGGATGCTTTCACTCTCCTGGAAAGACAAAACAAAAGAAGTATTTTTTTTTACATCAACCCTAATATTGGGTAGTTTCCTTTTTGGTAAGTTATATCTGATCTAATGAAAAACATTTGTTAGTATTTTGTGAGTTTAGATTGAATGGTCAGGCTNTTTGATGAATTATCACCTCTTCTAATCAAGAGGTCTTTCTTGTTAGAATCTAATCTTTATCATTTATGATGATATCCATAGCCTTTCATCTCCTGTGGAAACAAAAGCAAATCCTCCTTCTCAATGTAACACATATCCTGTTTTCTATTCTGAGGTCAGCATGNCTTTAAAGTATACAAGATGGTTTAATTCAGCAGTTTTTCTTTTCTAGTATCCAATGTCACTCCACAGCTGTAGTTCTGTTCTCATTAGCATTTGGAAAATTTAAAGTTAATAAAGCAATATGTCATCTATCTCTGGGGGTGTTTATTACCCATTTCTGTTTATTAAGCCTATTGTTTATAACTTTATTAGATCTTCTTATAACTTCTTGCCCTATAGGATTGTGTATTATACCTGTAATGTGCTTTACATATTTAAAAAAACTTTTATTTTACTAGAGACATATGCTGGATTACTGTCAATCTTTATTTGCACAGGTATCCCCATTATGGCCATAACTTCTAACAAATGTGTAATTGAAGAATCAAACCTATGAAAACTCAAAGCAGTTGCCCACTGAAATCATGAGTATGTATGAATGGTGTGGTACACATATTTTAATTTTCTAAACTCTGCTAGATGAAACACATGCATTTGCAAAATTTCATTTTGAGTACCTTTTGGGTTACTTCCTGCAGGTTGTTGAGTTTGATTATAAGAGAACAAGTAGGATATTTTCTTATAATTTCCTTGGCTTGTTGCCAAATGATGGAAAAGTTTTTTCTCAACATCTTGTTATTGATATGGTATTTCTTAAGATATTCTGAGGCTTCTAGCACATTTATTACCAATAGTTGATCAATTTCATCATTATCCTCTGCTAGAAACCCTGATAGATGCATAAGAGATCTGATATGTGTTAAATAGAAGGAATTATATCTACTTCTGATTATTTTTTTGTAATTTAATAAATGAAAATTTAATTCTGAATTATCTGTAATAAATTCAGCAGTTGCAATAATAAAACAACACTTTCTGCATATTGATAGTGAGTTCTGGAAAATCTAAAAATATTATGAGAATAGTATATTTCTAAGTTTTGAATATAATCATAAAGACTTTGAGCCACTTTATTTAAATTTCCTGACTTATAACCTGCCTTTCCACATTTGTTTGCATTAGTATAGAATGTAGGGGATCCATACATTGGTGTTTCCTGTATAATGTTAGGAAGGATCAAATTAGTTCTTTTTATAAAGAAAGAAAATAACCNAATTTTCTTGCTTTTGGGATATTTGTTGTTTATCTTTCCCCCCAAAAATTGCAAGCTCTTTGCCAATGTTCACTTTTTGCACATAAAGATGAAATTTCAGCATTAGTAAAACGTATATACATTTCTGCTGTTTCTAATCATGCTTATGCATGAAGTCTCAATTTTCCTTTTAGAATCAACTAAAAAAACTACATAGGTCTTTAATTTTATCTCTGTTTGTGCAGTAAAAATATCCATTCTAATATGTTATTTTCTCCCTGCATTAAAATTCCTATGGGGAAATGCATAGAAGGTAAAATAACCAGAATGCAATCAAACTCTGGAACCAAATGATCCATATGTTTATCCTGCAAGTTCTTATCTACCAAAGCTAATTCACTCTCAGTCTCAATTGATAATGTTATTGGACTATTTAAGTCCTTATCACCTTGTAATGATTAAAATAAATTCCTTAGATCCTGAGTTGTCAATCCAATTTTGAGTTATAGCCGGTTAATGCAGTTAATGTATCCCCAAAATTTTTGAGAATCATTAAGAGTTTGAAATTGATCTCTTCTGACTTTTGCTTTCTGTGGTTGAATTTTTTTGTAAACTTATCTTATATCCTAGGTAGTTAGTAGAATCTCATCTTTNTACTTTTTTCAGGAGCAATTTGTAATCCACAACAAGGCAATGTTTTGTTTATTCCATCAAATATTTTTTCTAAGATAGCTACATTTAAATCAGCTAATATGATATTGTNTTTATAATGATAAATTACAGATTAAGGAAACAAATCATTTCCAATGGCTGCTGTACAAACTATTGGCACATGGCATGGTGGGTCTGTTTAACATCCCTTGTGAAGAAAGAGTCATTTAAATCAATCATTATAATAAACCATCCTTTTAGTAATAGAGAAGGCAGGGGAATTCCAAGCTGTAGACAGCCCATCAGCTAAATTACTTTATTGATGACTCTTAAATATGTTAACATTCTCCATTTCTAAATTTCTTTCAATGTCAAATATAGGAGATTTCCAGTGACTGGTTGATTCTGAAATATGTTGAGAATTTAGCTCCTCTTGTACCAGTTATTCTAAGGCCTGTAATATTTCTGATGGCAAAAGCCATTATTTCACCCTGACAGGTTTGTCAGTTAACCATTTTAAAAATAGGGCTATTGGTACATTTAAAATATCAGTAGCTGTTGTGCTCTGTTTATGTACAACATGAGTGTTTGGTGACTGTTCTTTATAATATGTTTTAATATATTTCCCTGAAACATATGTTAGTTTATGAATTGTTTCTGAGATTGGAAGAATGTTAATCTGGGTATTCCACTGCTGTAACAAATCACATTTCCATAATTTCATTGATATCTTAGCCACATATGGCTTTAATTTTCTTCTGTGTCCTTTTGGTCCTATACATTCAACCCATTTTACACTTTGTTTTACCTGAAATGAATTTCAAATCTCTAAAAGCTGAACATTTACTTTGTGAAGAGATCAATTTGAATGCTAAGATTCTGTTGCAATTATTGTTAAATCTGCCCCTGTTCCTGCTAAAAGTTCAATTACAATGTCATTTACTCAATTTTTAACCCTTGGTCTTTGATCATTTGCACAAGTTTGCCAAAAATTTGCTTTATGGTTTTTCCTTATTTTTTTCAAATCTTCTAAAGCTGTTCTATCATCTTGAGCAGTATGTTTTTTTTTAATAAGTCCTATAATTGCTCTTGGTATGAGTTTACCCAATGGTGACAGGGAATGATTAAAGAAATTTCACCCTGGGGCCTGTGAGAGGTCCCCTCAAGGCATTTTCCAATGACAAAGTTTACCTTGTCTGTCACTTGTTGATCTNCATTCATTGGCTCAATGTTGACCTTTGCCACACTTTCCGCACACCCTGGAAAGCAGGGGCCTTCTGTTTGGATTAGTCATAGAAAAAGTAAAATTGTTTCTAGGAATCCCCTTCCTACAATCACTTTTTAGGTGAGCTTGTTGACTACAATTATAACATCTGGCATTAAGATTTTTCTTCAAGCCTTTGGAAATCACCTCTCCAATTCAAGCAACATCATGGCTATGAGATTCAATATTGACTGCATCTTAGATCTCTTTCTCTATTATTTTCCCTTTAAAGGCCCAATTACCATTTTGCATTGTGAATTAGCATTTTCAAAAGACAAAAATTCAATTATTATTTATCTAGGATCTGGATTTGATATCATTCTTTTTATACCTAAAGTCAATCGTTTTAAAAAAAATCATTGAAAGTTTATTCTGGGTCCTGTATAACTTTAGTAAATGACTCAGTTATCTTTCTGACTTTTTCAACTCTGTCCCGAGCATTCAAAGCTTATGTGCAGAATAGAGCTAAAATATGTCATCAGATAGAGACTGGCTTTGTTCATCAGTATAATTACCCTCTTCAAGAAGTTGATCTTGGAAAATTTCAATACCTCTAGCACTATTTTGTTGTTCAGTGGACTTAGCCTAATCTTTCCACCAGGTCCTCTACTATAATTGAGGACCAAGCTCCATACCTCTCTATCTAAGTCTTTCAAGGATTGTAGGATAATTCTGTTAAAAGTTGCCCAGAGATTTCACATTTGCCTCAAAAAAGTAAATGCATACCACGTGAGACTATCCCTTCTTTATATCTCCTCAAGTCTAATATATCCACAGGAATCTAGTCTGCTCTTTCATAGACTTGGTGATAACTGTCATTTGGCAATTGTTCCTGTATGGTGACAGCATAAATTATGGTTGTTTTTTTAATAACCTTGAGCTCTAATGTAATGGTGAGGTTGGTTCTCCTTTAAATTCCAAGATCTTTGTCTGAATATCTTTATTATCTGTGGTAATAAATTTTTCTAAAGCTTCTATCTTATCAGTCATAATTGCATTACTTTCTTTAGTAATTAGTTGTAGGGCATGCATATTATCAGTCAATTTTTCATATTTGTCATTGATATCAACAACTTTTTTAGGTAAAAATAAAAATTACCAAACCAATAATGTTTATATTGAACATTATGTAAATCACAGCTAAGTTAATTATCTCCTCATTTAATTGTCCCATTTTTAAGCCATCCATTGTGGAATCATACAAAGATCTAACTCTCTCTATCTTAATAGTGTTTCCCATTTTTAATGTGGGAAAAAAAACTCTCTTTCTCTCTTTTCTTAACTAATCCCCCCATATAAAATGTCCCAGTTGTCTCACCATATCTGCTGACAATGATGAAGTGTAAGGCTTGCTGTGGTTACATAGCACATTTGGGCAGAGCAAACAGGCAAGTGCACAGCCTGGCTGAGGACAGATGTCACAAATCACACATGTCAGCAGCTTGACTAAGGGGTCCAAGGGAAATGTATAATCCATGGAGAAAAGGAGCAAAAGCACCAGCCATATGAAGGTGGACACAGGGAAACATGAGAAAGCAGCACATGTGATGTGCAGGAAATTAAAGCACATAACTGCCTGAAGGTTAAGCTGGACAATGGTGAGGGGCTAACTCCTGCAGCATTTGGAGCCCAGGTGCCTATGGAGTTTGGGACTTGTGGAGATTGCTGTAGAAAAGCTACAACAGGAAAATTCCAATCATGTTCAGAGGGATTGGAGAAGAAAAGTAGAAGCCAGCGATGACAAGGTGATTAGAACAGGTGCAGAGCTCATGTGCAGCTCTGGTGGGTGACAGTGGCTGAAAAGCCATGGACAAGCCATGATTTCATGAATTTATGCCACACAAGTTGGATGACAGATGACTCGTTAATCTAATTAATTTTTACTAGTAAAAAAAAAATTGGGAGTGATGTATTGTAGTAAGAACCTGAAAGAACAGAGAACAGGGAGCAGCCACCAGTTGCTTCCTACTTCTTTCATTCCTCCATCCAAAAAAGCCAAGGTCCTTTTTCTGCCGCAACTTACTACTCCCAGTCTCCTCTCTGTCTCTAGTCCTCCAAACCTCTATGGTTAATTTAGGTCAGCTAGTGACTAGCTCTACCTTCTGACTCTGAGCAAGCTTTATTTGTCAGAACACAATCAAAATATCACACAACCAGAAACAATAGAGCTTACAGATAAGATTCAAATGGACCTAATTGATAATTACAGACCATTTCACTCAAACACCAAATAATATACCTTTCCCTCAGGACCTCTGGGAACCTTTTCCAAAATTGACCACATACTCAGTCACAAAGCAATTTTGTTAAATAGATACAAGAAAACTTGAAATAATTCTCTGTACCATGGATAATAGCTGGGTTTCTATAGCAACAGAAACAGTAGAAGGTCTATAATCTCATGGAAACTGAACAACTACTGTGTCAATGCAGAAATAAAGAACAAAATTAAAAACTTCCTAGAATTCAACAAAAATGAATGCATGACCTATAAAAACATATGGGATACATTAAATCATTGCTATGAGGAAATATCATAGCACAAACTGCCTTCACAAAGAAATTGCAGAAATCTCATAGAAGCAACTTAACAGCACATCTGAAAGATCTAGAACAAAAACAAACAAGCAGATACAAAAACAAGAAGAGTACATGGAAGAAATAATCAAACACAGAACTAAAATCAATATAAAAGGAGAGATAGAGAGACAACAATACAAAATCAAATATTTGGCTCATTCAGAAAATCAATAAGATAGACAAACCCTTCTCTAAACTAAAAGGAATAAAGAGACTGTCCAAATTTAAAAAATAAGAAATGAAAATTGGGCCATAGCAACAGACACTGAGGAAATCCAAATAATCATTGAATCATATTTCAAAATCCCGTACTCCACAAAATAGGAAAATCTAATAGAAATGGACAATTTTCTTAGTAGATACCACTCACAAAAGTCAAATCAAGTTCGGATAAACAATTTAAATGTACCTATAACACTTAAGGAATTAGAAATTAGTTATTAAAAGTATCCAAAACAAAGAAATCCATGGTCATATGCTTTTTACACAGAATTCTGCAAGATTTTTTTTATTTTTTTTATTTTGTTTTTGTTTATTGAGACAAGTTTTCTCTGTATAACAGCTCTGGCTGTCCTGGAACTTGCTTTGTAGACCAGGCTTGCATTGATCTCACAAATATCTGCCTTACTTTGCCCCTGGTATTAAAGGTGTGTGCCACTACCAACCAGCTCATGATTTTCAAAAATGAGCTAATACTAATACTCTTCAAATTATTCCACAAAATAGAAATAGAAGGAACATTGCCAAATGCATTTTACAAGGCCACAATCACCTTGAAAAACAAACCACAAAATATTCAAAAAGAAAGAGAATTACAGAACAATTTTCCTCATGCACATTGATGCAAAATTAATTAATAAAGTACCTGCAAAGCAATCAAAGAACACATCAAGAAGGTCATCCACCAGGTCAAGTAGGCATCATCTCACAGCTACAGGGATTGTTCAACATACAAAAAACTGTCAATGTAATCCACCACATAAACCAACTGAAAGAAAAGAAACCACATCATCATCTCACTAAAAGCTGAAAAACTCTTCGGTAAAATCTAACAGCTCTTCATGATAAAAGTCTTAGAGAGACAAGGGATTCAAGGGATGAACACACAAAAAAGGCAATTTACAGCAAGCCTATAGCCAACATCAAATTAAATGGGGAGAAACTCAAAACAATTCTTCAAAAATCAGGAACAAGACAAAATTGTCTACTCTCTCTATCTATTAATATATATAGTATTTGAAGTTCTAGCTTGAGCAATAAGTCAGCTAAAGGAGATTAAGGCACTACAAATTGGAAAGGAAGAATTCAAAATATCTTTATTTGCAGATGATATGATATTATACATAAGAGACCCCAAAAATGCCACTAGGGAGTTCCTATAGCTTATAAATTATTTTAGAGAAGTGGTTGATTACAGATTAACTCAAGCAATGATTTGCCCTCCTATATACAAATGACCGGCATGTTGAGAGAGAAATCAGACAAGAAATATCCTTCAAAATAGCTCCAAATAATCTAAAGTATCTTAGCATAATTCTAATCAAGAAAGTGAAAGACCTGTTTGATAAAAACTTCAAGTCTTTGAAGAAAAAAATTGTAGAAGATACTGGAAGTTGGAAAGATCTCCCATGTTTATGGATAGGTAGAATGAACATAGTAAAAATGGTCATAGTAAAACAAGCAATCTGCAGATTCAATGCAGTTCCCATCAAAATTTTACCATAATTCTTTAAAGACTTAAAAGAATAATAC
>LZPO01077365.1:0-11544 GCA_001675575.1 Neotoma lepida
TTTCTCTGTGTAGCTTTGCGCCTTTCCTGGAACTCACTCTGTAGTCCAAGCTGGCCTCGAACTCACAGAGATCCGCCTGCCTCTGCCTCCCGAGTGCTGGGACCACCGCCCAGCCTAGCACAGCAGTTTTAACTCTACTTCCCAGGCTGTTATAAGGTCTTCAGAATTTATTTATTCTATGTAAGTGAAACATATAACCTTTGAACAGTATCTCCCCATTCCCTTAATCCTATCCCTCATAATCTTCATTCTTCTCTACTTTCATGAAGTCAGCTATATGGAACTAGAAAAATATAAGAAAAAAAAAGGCAGGGGTGGTGGTGGAAATTCCTTGACACTGATCTTGTCAGCCAATTCTGTTCCTTTGGGGGGGAGGGGCAGAGAGAGAGAGAGAGAGAGAGATGTGTCTTTAGGGTTTTCTTGTTTTGTTTTGTTTTGTCCTGGAACTCTCTCTGTAGACCAGGCTAGCCACAAACTCTCAGGGATCTCCCTGCTTCTGCTTCCCAAGTGCCGGGATTAAAGTCTTGTGCCACCACCACCTGGCTAGGGTTTTCTTTAAATCATGTGAGTACCTCATATTGAAAGTAGAGATACTTTTAGATTGTGATTTCAGAAATACTGACCTTCCCTTTTGGAAAGTTTCCAATTAAGTGCCTTTTCTTTATTGCATATCTTTACTCTCCTGCCTTTCAATATGTTAGATGGTTATTCACTCATAAAGAACACATTGCACACTACAACAGCTCAACTAAATTGCAAAATGTTGAAAATGAAGATTTGGGGCATATCATACTTTGTATTTTGTTTAGATTACCAAAGACAAGTTTGTGGTATTTTTCAAAAAGTAAAAAGGTAAAATATATAACTAGCATTAATTTGCACTAAACTTAAATAGCTAGTTTCTCTTCTAAACTTAAAAATTAATGACTGTCTTCAGGTATTCCAAAAGCTCATGTAAATTCTATACAAAATATAGGAAACTTTTTTGTCATTAGAACTCTATTCTTATATAATATGTTATTTCATAATTGTTTGTTTGCATTATGTGTCATCATAAAATATCTGATTTTTTAAATACTCTAAAAATTGTGTCCTTGTCTTACTTTGTATAAATATAAAGTTAATTGTGTTCCCTTCATTAATTTAACAATGTAATGTTCATTGTTAAATGGAACTTTAAATCCACATTGTTTTATTTGACAAATTTTGTATTTCTTCTTTGCAGATGTTATTATTTTCATGAGTCTTTTTGTCTCTGTTCTATTTTTAGGCAGTATATATTGCACCCCTAAAAGCTCTAGTACGTGAAAGGATGGATGATTGGAAAATTAGAATAGAAGAAAAACTTGGTAAAAAGTAAGTTCTTACTTGGATTCAAAATAGACTTTGAATAATGTAAGTAACCAACAGATTTAAAAGTTACATAAAACTACTTGATGTTTTCAGTGACTTTCATATTCTTTTATTTAAAAATTTACCATTACTAGAATTATGTCAATATTCTAGTTCTTTTTTTTTTTGTACCCCTATTTAAAAAAACATGCCATGTCTGTAGTGTATCTAGTGAATCTGGCATAAACCCCAATAAATCTCTGCTGGGTTTCCCTATGAATTATCTCACCTGCACATTTCCAGTGAATTTCCTCAAACCAATCCTTTTATAGTTATAGAAAATATTCATTGGTTACATTTNCCCAACATGCTCACTGAGATGTCATACCTTGAATATAAAATGCTTCCTCACCCACTACGTTCATTTCTTAAGGTCTCCGAAGGACAGGTAGATGCCCCATCTCTGCCTAAATTGTCATCCTCAGTCACAGAAGGTACTTCTCCTTCAGCTGCACAATGTTCTATTTCTTTGTTTGAACCCCACACGTTCTGGACAGTGTTCACCATCTAGATGGTGCCACTTANTCTAACACATGCTTCTCATCTGAGTTCTCGTTTACTCCTTTCTACTCAAATGAAATGCCTTTTTTCTAATTCTTTTAAGTGTTAAAGTGTAATCATTTAGTTACCTAAAAGGATAACTTTCATTTGACATACCTTTTCCAAAATACCTTTTCCAAAAAAGTTTATCTATTTTTCTTTCATATAATTGAGAATAATTTCTAGAAACTACTTTAAAAGCATTTCTCATGTAACTTAATCAATGAAAAAACTAGACCTTTGAAAAACATTATTTTATGTTAATATTTTAGTGTTTGACAAGACTTTATTACAGTACTTTTTATCAGCAAGACTGCAGACAACTTGATTGTCTCATAATGTACTTCCAAGTAAATAATAGTACACATGCCAAATGCAAAATTTGTGTATCTCCACAAAAGAATAATTACTATGTACTGAATGAAACTCTGCAGGGATTGAGGTTAAAAAAGAAAGAGAGAAGCAAGCTGTCCTACCTCTTCTGTGTAGCAGATGGCTGGAGGACTGGACTGTTACAAACTGTTAACTATAACTTCCTTCAGCCCTGGATGTATTATATATTCCTTATAATGTATAAAATGTAAAACTCAAAACATTAAAGAAATAAATAGGTGCTTTGGGAACAAACCTTTCCCACTTTGTTCTCTGTTCTCATTCTGAATCTAGATGTACAAATTTTGTTTAGTAATTACTAAAAATTGGGAATTTACCTCTAGATTTGCCTATGTGTTATGTACCTCTTCTATGCTTTCATGGGTTACTTCCTTTTTCACTGTGAAGCTGAAACCCCCTGAGAAAAGTGGCATTTAATTACCCTTTCTGATCTTGGTTATATCCTAGTGTGTTTGAGGTTTTCTATGTTATCTATAGAAAATTTCAGTCTAAGAAATTAAATTAAGCTTGCAAATAATTGTTCTTAATAACTGCCCTAACAAAATAACACTTTCCTAAGCAAGTAGATTTAAAAAAATATAGCGTTGCGTGCAGTTGCACATGACTGTAATCTTAGGCAGGAGAGCTAGTATTGCAAGTTCATCCTTGACTGCATAGTGAGTTCAACTTTACCATGAGCTATGTGAGATCCTATCTCAAAAAGCAAAAAATATAAAAGAGGGAGGGAGGAAAGAATGCATAAGATGTCTGTCTGCACTAGTTTGGCTGGCCNTCTTTGTACACCTTCCCATTATGATCTCGTTGTCCCTTGCTCATAGAAGGCCCCCACTCTCCCATGGATTGGACTCCTGGAGCTTGGCCTAGTGCCTGGCTGTGGATCTCCGCATCTGCCTCCATCAGTCTCTGGATGAGGGCTCTGTGATGACAGTGATGATGACATGGGTATTCATCCATGTGAATACTCACTGGAGTACNCCAGTTCAGGCTCCCTCTAGATTGTTTCCAGTAGTCTAAGGTGGGGTCATCCTTGTGGATTCCTGGGAACCTCCCTAGCATTCTGTTTCTCCCTATTCCCATGATGTCTTCATTTATCATGGCATCTCTTTCCTTACTCTCTTACTGTGTCCGTGTTCCAACTCGAACCTCCCATTCCCCTACACTCTCATCCTCCATCTGCATGAACTGTCGACAATAGCTGAGGAGCCCCCAGGAGCCCTTATCCAGAGACAGATGGAAGCAGATGCAGAGATCCACAGGCCGACCTCCAGGAGTCCAATTGTTGTGAGAGAGGAAAGAGTCTATGAGCAAGGGACATGGAGATAATGATGGGAAAATGTACTGAGTCGGCCAGCCAAACTAGTGGAAATGCATGAACTGTGGACCAATAACAATGGAGCCCCCATGATGCTGGACTGGGCCCTCTGGATACTCGAGACAGTGGTTTAGCTTGAACTTTTTAGCGGGCCCCCAGGCAATGGGATCAGGATCCGTCCCTGGTGTATGAGCTGGTTTTTTGGAGCCCAGTGCCTATGGCAGGACACCTGGCACAGGGAGGAGGGTCTTGGACCTGCCTCAACTGAATATACCAGGCACTGGGGACTCTCCATGGGAGACCTTGCTTTGGAGGAGGTGGGAATTCGGTGGGTGGGTTGAGGGGGAAGGCTGGGGGACGGGAGGAGGAGAGGGGGTTCTGTGGTTGGTATGTAAAATAAACAATCTTTTAATAGAAAAAAAAGATGTCTGTCTGTCTGTTTCACTATGCAGACAAGGAGATAACAATTCAGTTTTATAAAATAAAATAGACAAATTGCTTTATGTGTAATTAAGCAAAGCTTGACACTTACATACATATAAGTTACATATAATTGATTTGAATTTGTATGTGCTTCCATATCTATTATGTGTCTTTCTGCATTAATGCAATTGTGACATTTCAGAAAATTTCAAGTGAAAGGGGATAGAGTAGTTTTAACTATTTCAAAATTTTATTCAAAAGAGTTTTTAGTCTGTCCAAAATTATATGTGTACTGAGGATCAATTTTATTCCTCTCCAGAGTTATTGAACTGACAGGGGATGTGACTCCAGACATGAAATCCATTGCTCAGGCTGACCTTATTGTCACTACACCAGAAAAGTGGGATGGAGTCAGTCGAAGCTGGCAGAATAGGAACTACGTTCAGCAGGTTACTATTCTCATCATAGATGAGATCCATCTGCTTGGTAGGTACCAGTTAAGTAAAAATAGAATTTTATGAAACTTGACATTCTTCTATTAATATAATTGCATTGACAAGTAATTATAAATAACTATATATATTCTTGACATATAGTGTGATGTTTTTATTTAGATGCAGTGTGTAATGATTAAATCATCTTAAGATATTTGTCACCAACTATAGCTCATTAGGTCTCTTGGACTTACTCCTTCTGTCTAACTGAAGCTAAGTACATTTCCAACATCTCAGATTTCCCATCTTCTACCAAATCACTACCCATCCCCTGGCAAACTGTTTTTTCTCTTTGTTCCCTTGAGTTTTATTTATTTTTTTATTCCATATAGATCATGCAGTTTTGTCTCTCAATCCATGTCTCATTTCTCTTAGCATAATGTCTTCTGGTTCATCTATGATGTAAATAACAGGATTTCATTCTTTTTATTTTATAATATTTCATTGTGTGCGGCATTTACTTTATTAATCTGTAAATGAATGCTTAGTCATTATTTGGCTATTGTGGATAATAATATAATGGATACCAAAGTACATATAACTCTTTGATATACTGATTTCAATTCCTCTAAATAGCTACACAAAAGTGAAATTGCTTAGTCTTACAGTAGTTTCCTCCCCCTGCTTTTTAAAGAAATCTTTGTATTCTGACTTTGTGCCTGCAGCAGCTAGTATGGATTTATTAAATGATTAATGTTCATTATTCTTTATTCTTAGGGGAGGAGAGAGGTCCAGTTCTAGAGGTCATTGTATCTCGAACAAACTTTATCTCATCACACACAGAGAAGCCTGTTAGAATAGTTGGACTGTCAACTGCATTAGCTAATGCCAGAGACCTTGCTGACTGGCTCAACATTAAGCAGGTATGAGGAAGAGTGACAGATTAGTTGTTCAGCAACAGTTTTTTATGTTTAACTTTATAAAATTATGATGCATCCTTCAATATAAAAATTGTAACTAGCTTCTTTTTCATGTTTACCAGATGGGTTTGTTCAACTTCCGACCATCAGTTCGCCCAGTTCCTCTGGAAGTCCATATTCAAGGTTTCCCAGGTCAACATTACTGCCCACGCATGGCTAGTATGAACAAACCTGCATTTCAGGGTGAGCATCAGATTCTTGGAATAAAGTAATAAGCATTCTCTATAGATAGTAGCTATTAAATACATTCAAAATCGTTTCAGTTTCTGTGCTAGGATGATAATGGTCCCACAGATAAAAACAGTCAAAAACTATCTACACCATCCATTGAGAAGCATAAAAACTTGTTAAATTGTGTATGGAAAATGAGAGGTATTTCTTTTTTTTTTTAATTAAAGTTTCTTTTTTTTTAATTTTACATACCAACCACTTCCCCCTCCTTCCCCTTCTTCCGTTCCCATCCCCCACTTCCCCCCATTCACTCCTCATAGTGGATAAGGCCTCTATTGGATAGTCAACACAGACTGGCATACCAAGTTGGGACAGGACTGAGCCCCTCCCTACTGCATCAAGACTGAGTAAGGCATCCCACCGTAGGGAATGGGCTCTAAAACACCAGATCNTGTAGGGACCTCACAAACAGATCAAGCTACACATCTGTCACCCACATTCAGAGGGCCTAGTTCGGTCCCATGCAGGCTCCCTAGCTGTCAGTCCAGAGTCTATAAGCTCCCACTAGCTCAGGTCAGCTGTCTCTGAGTTTTTCCTATCATGATCTTGACCCCCACCCTTGCTCCTATAGTCCCTCCTCCCTCTCTTCTCAAAATGAGTTTATAACAGAATAAGATACATATTTTAGGAACTAGATGATTCTTAGTATTAGACACTCAAGGTGTTGTAGGTTAAGTAATAGCTTAAACAAATGATAAATAAGAGCAATAATTTTCAAAAATCATGATCTTAACTTTTAACAGAAAATATAAAATGTGGACAGTTCAGTAGCCAGAGTGTCAGTTCCATAGTTAAGATTACCTATGCCTTTGTTGAAGACCAGGCCTCANTTCCCAGCACCTCATAGCAGATTACAACTCTAGTTCCAGGCCATCTAATGCCTCTCGCCTCTGTAGGTACCTGGCATGCAAATGATGTGCACACATACAAACATATAGACACTCATAAACATAGTAAAAATAAATAAATCTTAATTTAAAACAACTTGGACAGTTCATTACTTTTAAAAATTCTGTTGGTTTTTCATGTTTTGTTTTTCCTTGTTCCTTTTTTAACAAATTAAGCAAATAGAAGCATCGGAATAATACCCTAGTTTTATTGAAACATGTTTTATTTAGACTACAGAAGGAATATTTATTGTATCAATTAAAAGTAACCTCCAAAATAAATTCTCTCCTGTGCACTGCTGTTGATTTTGAGGTGACGACTTTTTAGCTGCCGTAATTAGCCTATGACAGAAGCACAGTATTGATTGTGGGCTGGAGACCCATCTTGGCGGTTCAGATTATTTACACCTCCACAGAAGCATTGTACAAAATCACTAATGAACAATAAATCTGCCATGAGCTGCTCAGCCACACCTGTTCTTGCAGCAGTAAAACACATTAAAGGTTGAGGTTTAGAAAAGAAACAGATCATTCATAATTGTCTATATAAATGATACCAGTTTTGCAGGAGTATGTGTTTTAAACATTGTATTTCTAAGGTGATTTATAAAAGATTTATCATTTATATTTTTAGTATTCTAATAAATGATGAATGACAAAAATAAATAAAGACAAATGGGTTTATCTTTCATGGTGTCTATTACAGAAATTGCTTATATCTGTATAGAGAATGGCTGCATGCCATTACAGAAAAGGAAGCATTTGCATTGTGTAAATAGTAAGTCAATAGTAAAGACCTGAAGTACTTGCTGTTAGGTATGGAATCATATCCTTATGAATTATATATCAGAACTGTAGTGATTCTTAGACTTCTTCGAGTTTGGAAATGGGATTTGTGCTAGTCTAACTTCTGTTGTGGTATATAGTCAAGTGCACATCTATCTTTCCATTTTAAAACTGATTTCTTGGTTTTGCAGCTCACAGTTTTAAAAAGAAATCAAAACAAGAGGAACTTTTCTTATAAAATGTTGAAATATTTTGGTTTTAATTCTTTAATTAGCTTATAAGATGTTAGACATCATTGTAACATTTTTAAATAAAGTGAGTTTTAGTGATTTTTCTCCCCTACCTTCAACTCCTTCAACTACCTTCAACTACTTCAAACACACTGTTTTGAAAGAGCAACTTAAATAAAAAATTCTTGTGCCGTTTTGCCACTGTCTTAAAGTAAACAAACCTCATTTCCAGGTAATCCAAATGATTTATGTGCCACATTAAATATTTCTTTACAAATGTAGTTATTCTTTCTTATTGTTGTTACCCAGGCTTCAATGTGCCAGTTTCTTCTGTGTGCTGTGTTGTTGTGCCATTCTCAGATACGCATCAGACACTTAATCTCTACAGTTGTCTGCTGTACTCTCCTCTCCCTTGAAGCCTCACACATTTATTTCAAAAGTCAAAAGGAAACTTTCTTCTCATTTTTCAGTTATTTATTCTTGTACTTTATCTAAATTTTTCATCTACTGATAACAGCAAAAATAGAACTCTGTGTGTGTTGTTGTTGTTGTTGTTGTTGTTAGTGGTGGTAGTGGTGGTGTTGTTGTTGTTTCTTAGGCATTTTCATAACTTTGCAATGCTTGCTTGGACTCCTTAGATCTCAGGACTATTTACTTCTAATACTACTTGGACAAGCAGCAATGTCTTGGAAACAAACTGAGGAATAGAGAGAACTCAGTGTAAGACTCTGTCCGTGTATATCTTAGTGGAGAATCTCAGCATTGTAGTGCTTCCTTCCTTGGCATGACCTTGGGAGTGATAAGTAAACTTTCCCATGCCAGCCAGTGTTCTGTAGAACTGTGGCCAGCATCTTCCCTTTTCCTGGCACCTGTCAGACCCTTCTACTAGGAATACTAAATTTCATAGCCAAATGAAGAATTCACATGAACTACATTGGTTTTCATGTCCATCCGTTAAGTGGCTTAATATTTCATTCCTACAACTTTCTGCAGCAATTAGAAGTCATTCTCCAGCCAAACCTGTTTTGATATTTGTCTCATCAAGACGTCAAACTCGACTTACTGCTTTAGAGTTGATAGCTTTTCTGGCTACTGAGGAAGACCCAAAACAGTGGTTGAATATGGATGAGCAAGAGGTAAGTGAGTTACTTTTTCAAATTCATATTGTACTGTGATAGGAGATAATTGTTAACATGCATTTCCTCTGGTATTCCCAGTAAAACATTTACATTACATATCTATAGTCATTCCCTTTATTTAACATTATCATGAATAATATTTTATATTCAACTATGTTTTCAAAAGTTTTTAGTATTTCTTGCCCTTGCATAACTTACAATCAATTTTGTTAGATTAACTTTAGAAAAATGTATGACATAATCATTATTTAAAACTTAGTAAATACTAATCAGTATAGTAAACTTTAAAATTACCTTTATTTAGTTCATTACAATTTGTCCCTGTACAGGTTTATTTCACTATGTAGCTATTCTATAGTTTTTCTATANAATTAAATAATTAAGTTTCTTTATTGTAGTTTATTTCTTTAGAATTATTTCCTCAGAGAATACAGTTGCTGCTTTTCTTATGATGCTAATTGATTTCTGAAACAACTATACTGATTGAAGTAGTCAGCCTTGGTGTAGTAGAGGCAAGGCTTACACATTTATTGTAATTTATTAACACTATGAATAAAAGATTGTCCTGATGTTTTAATCTACACCTTAATTTTTTTATAGATGAACATATTTTCATATTTTTATTCACTAGTTTCCTTTTTCTTTTTGTCCCTTCCTTTTTTATGGTCTTTTATCTTCTTCAGTATAGCCTAAAGATTTGTTGAGTCTTATAGTTAGTTGGAAATACCTATGGGAAACTTAATATTATATAACTTTTTCTACANATGTGTATGTTAGTATGTATATATACTAATCTACTCCTTAATTATTTTTGCTTGTCTTTTATCTTTTACAAATTGAAGATTTTGCCTTTCGGTTTATATAGTCTGTGTAATATGGTCCTTATCGTCCCTTCTGCTGTAGAGGTATTCCTTCTCTGTTCCATAGATTTAATTCATAATTAAAGTGACTTTAATTAAAGTGACTTTCTTTATTAATGCTTTTCCAGTTTATATTTTCTGAGACAGAATTATGACTAAGACCAAGGAAATAGGTTACCTAATTATTGTAACATCTTCCCTTCCCTCTTCCATATCCTCTTTTTGTGGTCATAGCCTGAAGAAGTGTTTCAAATCCATCAATCTAGTCTGAATAGATTTCAAATTTCTGCCTTTCCTTTTCTTTAGAGTTAAGGTCTGTTGGATACACTGTATATGCTATCATAAGCTGGTATTGCAAAGTGTTCTAAGTTTCACAGATGATTTTTCTGTACTAGTGAGCTTTTTATCATTAAGATTTCATCATTACTTTCTTAAGATTGCTTATATGTATATACTATACAATATAATTTAAGGTCAAAATAATTTTGTTCTGTTATTTAATTTCTATGTCTAAGGAAAGTATATATTATTTGGAAAGTATTATATGAAACAAGGTGACTAAGACTCAGAAAGATAAAAAAGTGCATGTTTTCCCTCATACAGGATCCTAGTTTATCCTGTTTATATGTATACATTATATGGGAGGAGGTTGTGAATGTAGGTATAGGCTTTTTAGTGAAGGAGATCTCAAGAGGGAACAAAAGAGCTGTTGAGGAAGATGGGGGCGTGTTNGGGGTAGGGCGGTAGGACACATGAGACATGAAAGTGGGAGTGTGTTAGGAAGATGTAGGAGGAAGGGGGAAAAGGCAGGGGAGAACCAGCAAATTTTTTTTTTGAAGATGCCATAAGGAAATGTTTGTGTTCACTTTTAAGAAATTCTTTAAACTGTAACCTGCTGTGCCTATAACAGTATCACAATTTAGGAGGCAAATGCTGAAAAATAGATAAAATAACTATTGATTGTTTCATGTACGGGCAGCATCTATCTCATCTTAATTTTTTTCCTCTTTTGTTTTATCCCTAAAAGTGTTCTAAATTGAAACACTTTTTTGAAGTCAGGGTATAAAGTACATACCTACTGAACACTTTTTAGGATGTGTGCTCAAAGTACATTGTTCTGCATTTAACACATATGTGACTCACACTAGTTTAAAATATGAATGTCATGTGTTCATCCTTGCTAGAGTGCCCTTCTTTTATTTATTAATTCTAATTATGATATGTGTAGAAGTCTGTATAGCTCAGCTATTGTGGATAATTGTGTTGTAGTGTTGTTTCAGTTAGCACAAAAGTTTATCACCATTTGATAAATAGAATCCATAACATTTGCTTGCGTGGATTTTTTTTGGTAAAATTATGACAACTGGAAATTTTATCATTTCCACGTTTTGTCTCATTTAGTCTATGTCAATACAGGAAGGCCTTGCTTCATCACTTACTCTTTTTTTTCCTTTTTATTTTTCAAGACAGAGTTTCTCTGTGTAACAGCTCTGGCTGTCCTGAAACTCACTCTATAGAGGAGGCTGGCTACGAACTCACAGAGATCCACCTGCCTCTGCCTCCCAAATGCTGGGATTAAAGCCGCGCATCCCATCACTTGCTCTTAAAAACAAAAACAAAGCAAAGAAACAAAAAATTTTAAATGAAGTTTTCGTTGAGTTTGCATTTAGTTTGCTGTTTGAGTTCAATTTGAGTATACCTAAACCTGCATAAGTAGGTTTTGCTATGTGATTATACCTAAACCTACATAAAGTAGGTGTTTCTGTTATGGAACCCTCAGATAATTAAATTAAATTCATGTTCATCTCATTAGATGCTGAAAAAGCCTTTGACAAAATTTAACACCCCTTCATGATAAAGGTCTTGGAGAGATCAGGAATACAAGGAACATACCTAAACATAATAAAGGCAATTTACAGCAAGCCAATAGCCAACAT
>LZPO01077367.1:9485-20292 GCA_001675575.1 Neotoma lepida
AGGAACCTGGCCTAACAGCATCCCTGAGCGCTTGAATGCCCAGGTTCCCAAATCTTCAGGACAGGAAACATTGAAGATTGCAGACTAGGGTTTACACTGAACAAGTAGGTGGGGCCCAAAGGCCTGGGCAGTTCAGAAGAGCAGCTCTGGACACATATGTCAGTCAGATCTCATTGCACCTCAAGGTGGACTTGTTCAAGGAGAGGGAGCCTGTGGTGCAGACCTTTCTCTTTTCTGCTTTGAGCCAGGAGGAACTCCCAGACAATGACAGCANAAGAGAACTTGATAGTCTTTCTGCCATGCACTCAAGTTTTTATTGTTTGTTTTGGTTCTGTCTGTGACTGGGGTCTGCTCTCTTCCTAGACTGGAGNTCCCAAAAGGCTTTGTCGATTCCTGTTGTTAGTTGCAACGCTGGGCATCCTGTGGCCAAGCAAACTTTTCTATCCTGCGGAAAGCCCTCCCTCTTCACTTTTTAAAGGAGAGCTAAGCTAACCTTTTCAGGGCGGTGAGGTGAACCTTGACTGCTAACTCTTGTCCCCAAGAAGAGGGAATTGACAGTTGGTGGCTGAGAAGGGCTGAGAGCAGAGTCTTGCACCTCCAATTGATCTGTGTGCCTAGCGAGAGTCAGAGAGAAGTTAGGGAACTGTTGATGCTGTCTGCCCTTGCCATTTAGAAAGTGTCTGTCTGTGCTGCAAACAGAATTTCATGTCCAAAGGGAGAGAGAAAAGATGCTTTTGTAAAGTGCCGCAGATGAAAAGACTGCAGAAACTGGCCCAGATCNTGTTTGATTGGCTCCCATTTTAAAACCTTCTAAATGAGCCCCAGCAAAGGGCTCCTTTCTGTTTTTGGAGAAGAGGCACGGTATCCCCTGCTCTTCATGATTAAGCATCTGGATTTCAGATGCCAGGCCACTGAGACCAGTGTAAACCTTCAAGTGGTACATAACAAAAGATCATGGCTTGACAATCTGCCAAGGCATAGTCCCACACAGATAGATGCCTGAGACATGGGAAGCACTCTGGGCAACCTGAGGATAGCAAATATTTGGATTTTTTTTTTCCCCATGATGTTTCTACCAGTCTGAGGAAACAGAAATTTAAAGGAATACAACATATTAGCTACAGTTGTTTGGGCAGCACTACTGTTAAGTTCAAGTCAACCGGAGGGATAAGAAATCCTGAACTTGTAACAAATCCTGTAGATTGACTTTTTGAATAGCTGTGGGAGATGAGTTTGTGTACATGGTGTCAAAAGATGTCTATACCAGAAGCAGCAATACAAACCCCTTTTACTTCAACAATGAGCACACAAGTCCAAGTCAGAACATAATAGAAAATGTGTTATCTTAGGTGTGTTCCATATATCTAAAGATCAAAATGACAAGCTCACTGTGTTGGGCAGATGTCGCCATGCCAAAGGGTACTGGCGAGTAATAATCCAAAGGGTATTGGTAACAGTTCATTGTGTTAGATTTTTTCATTTCTGAATGATCTATAACTATATTCATTTAGCACATATCCTACACGGTCAAGAATTCAGACTATATAGTTAAACTCTTGAGACTGCCTTTAACATTTAAAAAACGTAATTTAGTATAAATTTAGGATAAATCAGAAACCCAAAGGGGATAATAATTTTAAAATTGAACTTGTCCCAAGAGTAATTTGGGCAAATAAGCTTTGTACATTAGATCTAGTAAATAATTTCTGACAAGCTCAATGCATTGTATATGTAAGTATGTCCTAGGATTCAATGTCAGGGGAGTTCACTTTCAAAATGCAAAATCTTAGTCAAAACCCTACTTAGTCTGGAATCAGCACACCAGCTGGGACCTGCTGGCTCTGTCCTGGTGGATGGCTAAGATACCAAGCTGCCCNGCTCCGTNACAACACCTCCCAGCTTCACTGGGCCACATCATTTGAGGGCTATGTAGTGGTGTCTGACCACTGAATGCTTACAAGTGTCACGGATGCTGCAGGGATCTGATACTTCTGCAGTAGGAAGAAAACTGTATTTTCCCTTAAAAGAGGAAAATAGAAAAGAAAATAGTTTACCAAACCTATTGGCAATCTCAGTAGTATAATTTCAACTCCATTCCATTATTAGGAATTGTAGCATTTTCCATTTTAGGGACCAATCACATTATTCTAATTTGAATTCACAGAAGAATGAAAAATTTTAACTTGAGTGTAAACAAAAGTGTTATAGGTTAAAACCCTTTAGTATTAAACGAGTCCTGTGTTATAGCCAGTATGACAGAAAACTGTTTTCTCAGCCTTGTGCAGAGGTCAACAGAAGGTTAGATATGTCATCGTGTTGTTTTTGAGATCACATCACTTTTATTGAAGACAACTGAACAGAAGGGCATTCTATTTATTACTTTCCCTCTACCTGTATTTTTAGATCCCAAATATGAAGACATGTCCCAAATTTAGAGAGGGAAAAGGGGAATTAAAATTGACCAGTTGATCATAATGAATATAAAATACAAGCAAATAGAGTAGGTGAAAGAACTCACATGTTGAAAATATATATTGTGTCTGTAGAAAATAAAGATTTTAATATAATAAAATAAAACATGGTTTTAAAGATGATTAAGTAATTCTGAATTTGTATTATCTGGAAAAATGAGCAGCCAAGGAAGATTTTTACAGAAAAAAATCGAATCAATTTTACATTTTTCTCTACCTGCTCAATTTTTCTGAGTATGTCATGTGAACTCAGGTTCATATTCTGTTTTAATAAAGTAAGCATTAGTTCAATAAAAGAAATAAGAAGCTTGTGGCCCATCTTCAAGTAATTGGTAATTTAAAATGACAAGACTTGACAAAGGATATGAAATTTTAGACAAGAGGAATAAGACCTAGTGGTTTATTGCATGGCAGAGTGAGTACAGTTAATAATAACATATTGCTAAATTAGATTAGAGACCTTAACATTCTTATAAAAAGATGAGAGGTAGTCAGATAATAAATACATTACATAGCTTAACTTAATCTTTGTACATTATATACATATATTAAAATGTCAAATTATGCCCCAAGATATACATCTTTCTTATTTTTATCAGGGTTTTTCTTTCATTTTTGGAGGTGATGGAGTTGAATACCCATAAAACATTTTGAAGTCTGATTTTCTGACTATTCTCTTTAGGTTTATTAAGAGATAAGAACATCTCTCTTCATTTGAAGAGAAGCATGAATTAAGCTCTGGGAAAGTTGCTGGGGAAGTTGCTACTGAAGTCTTCTAAAGTGAGAAAAGTCCATGGAATGAAGTTAGAGCTGAAGAGTAGCTAGCTGAAGATGTGTAGACTAGCGGAGAATAAACTGAGTTACATGTCCACTTACNATATCGAAGGCCTCAGTCTAAATTAGATTAAGTATACAGAAGTTTCTTTTTTCTTTGTAGTTTTTAATTTTAATGCACAGTTTAGTAATGATCTCAGATTGGACTGGAGTGGTTAACTTTTGTCTATATTTTCATTGCAGTTTCCATAGTTTAAGCTAAATGAGTGTTCTGCTTCCTGACAGTTGAACGAACTAAGATTATGAGATAAGAAAGGAGGTGTGTTTCACTTCATCAGTGCGTTGGTCAGGGTATAGTTACTGTGGACACTGCACAGACAGCACCTATAGTGAGAACATGCATGAAGATAATGATNCAGGTGATACATTGTCCCTTAGAGAACCCCATACTGAAGTGTGTCTTCAAGCAATCTATGGCATAAAAGACAGAAAGCAACCATATGAAGCTTTTACTTTCCACCTAGCATTGTCTATTTAAAGATTAAGCATTAGTTAATGTTAGTATCTATTTAGACACTAATTATCTTATTCCCAAAATGTCTTACAATGCTGAAAAGTGGTGGCATTTGCTAATATGCAGGTGTAGTTCCTGGCCTGGATACCCACACGCTGACTGCAGGTCAGTGGCTCTATTGGCTCTCTTCCTAAGAATGGAGTGACAGCCTCAGCAAAGCAACCAATCTGCATTCTCTGAATCGTTGTTTTCCTTTATGCCAATTTGATACCCAAGATTAGAAGTCATTAGGGAGTTAGATTTTGTATCAGAAGTTACTCAACCATTTACAATACAATTTGTTTATTACCTGAAACAGAGCCATTGATTACAAAATTATATCACAGGTAAGAGGGACCAACAGTTCTTTCCTACAATCCAAAGGCAATTAGGGTACATACTGATGTGAATTTTACACATAGATGACTTGCTGACAAAAATGGACATCTTCAAATTTTATTTCATGCTTGGATTTCTTCCTGTGTACAAGCATATTGAGAATCATTCATTTACTTGGCTAATTTATTAAGTATCTGAAATTTCTTAACAGAAAATTGTGATGCCATAGTTAAGTGTGGTGGCTCATGCCTGTAATCATAAACACTTAGAAGGCAGAGGCAGGGTGGTGAGTTTAAGGCCAGCTTGAGCTATACAGCAATACTTCATCTCAAAATAAATAAATAAACAAACAAACAAACTGTAGCTACTTATACCATGTGCTGTTCTAAACACTTTACAAACATTAGCTTTTATTTTCTCATCATTAGCCTGATTTTATAAATGAGATAGTTGATGCCCAGAGACCTTAAGCCTGATGGTCAGGCTTGCACAGTGAGGTCAGGCATTGTGGCAGCTGAGTCTGTCTTCTTCCATACACTGTGTACTTCATACTATAACCATTTCTACCCGGGCTGCTATTGTGTGGTTGACCTTGGACTCACATCTAGACTTGAAGCTTTCTTTTGAGAAGGGTCAAACATCAATGCATCTGACTCTAAAAATACTCAGGAAGGACTGAGGAGGTAGCTTGCAACACGCACGAGAGTATCTGAGTTTGATCCCCAGCGCCCACATAAAAGCTGAATGTGCCAGTGAGTGCTTATAATCCTGACACCAGGAAGGCAGAGAGAAAGAGGGAGATAGTGTGAAGTGGCTTTTGCTGCCCAGCCAGGCTACCTGAATCAGTGAGCTCCAAGTTCAGTGAGAGATACTGTTTGAAAAAAGCAAAGGATGACTGAGGAAGAAGGCTCCTGACATTGGTCCCTGGCCAGCACATGTATGTGCACAGAATGCACACATGTACGCATATGGGCACAAACACACAAATAGGTACACATGCATAGAACACACACACACACACACACACACGAACTCAAAGAGAAGTACCTTTCCTGTTGTTAGCAACTCTTTTTCTATAAAAGGTGAAAGAGTAATTTTTTTTTGGCTTTGTGATCACAAGCCCCCCACTGCAATAATCCTACTCTCACAGTATAAGAGTGGAATAGACAGTGAATTGGAGACTAAGCACAGGTATGCTACGATAAAACTGCCTTTGAAAATAATGAGTTTCCATTAATTCTCACATCATTATTTTTGACCATTTAAAAGTATAAAAACTATCCTCAGTTTTGAAGCTTCATAAAACTAGGAAGTAGGCTCACTTTACTCATCAGGCCATGGTTTGTCAACCTCTGTTATAGGCACTTAGGATGTACCAGTGACCAAAATAGACAAAAACTAACAGATGTGGTGACACACTCCTGTGATCCTAGCTTTCAGGAGGCTGAAGCAGGAGGATTGCTACATGTTGTTTTGGACCTGTCTGAGAGAGTAGAGAGTACCAGGCTAACCAGAACTATATAGTAAGACCCTGTCTAAACAACATAAAACAAAGCAAACCAAACAAATAAATGACCTTATTCTAATGGAAAGATTCCTCATTAGTCCTCTGCCTTCCATTTAGAAAGGTTTCATGACTAATTCTATCATGTCAGGTTAGAATTTCATGTTTCCACGGTAAAACTTAAGAACATAGTAGCAATCCTAGACAGCTATAGTATGAGTGAATAAGTTACTCATCGTTTTCAAGCATATGAAATCCAGAACCTACAAAAGGTGTACTCTCCCTCCTTCCCTCCCACTCTCTGTTTCTCTATCTCTCTGTGTGTCTCTCTGTCTCCTCCACACCACCCCCAGCTCGCCTGTTGTTTGTGGGTATAGTAACTACCACTAACTGAACACCTACTAGGAGCTTCACATATTACTTCTATTGTTCACATACAAAGAACTCTTTCAGCCTTTTCAGAGACTGGNAAATTAAAGCATGATTTGCCAGTCATCTGAACTGTATTGATTTGTGAATATTCAGTGTGGGGAGAATACCCAGTCATTGGAATGTGTATTGTTGACATGGCTAAAATCAAATGCTAATCTATGCCTTCTGTACATTGGCTTCACCACGCCACAACAGTGACTGAAGTTTGCAATCATTTAACCTTTGCAGCTGTCCAGTCAAAGAAAAAGCAAGAAAATACATTAGGAAGCCAGAATTCCAGCCTACTGGTCTACCACATTTTAACTATTAGTCCTTGGAGTATGGAGCAAGAAAGTGATGAGCCATTGCATTTCAAACACTTTCATGAGAACTTTCAGTCTAAGTATAAAAAAAATGATAAAAAACAACAAAAGTCTGGCAGTGGTAGTACATTCCTTTAATCCCAGCCCTTGGGAGACGAGGCAGGCAGATCTCTGTGAGTTCAAGGCCAGCCTGGTGTACAGAGCAAGAGAGCAAGTTCCAGGACAGCCAGAGCTACACAGAGAAACCCTGTATACTGTCTCAAAAACAAACAAACAAGCAACAAAACAAAACAAAACAAAAAGCAAAACCAAAAAGAAAGGAAATACAACAAAACTGCTAAAGCTTGAACCAAAACTCATTTCCTCAGGACTGCTGTGGACAACAGCACGAGGGTGTCAGCTTTGTTGGGGGGGGTGGGGCACAAAAGGATTCTGTTCATGTGATTTAGAGAAGCCACCCTCTAGATTTAGAAGGAGCTGTATTCAATAGGTACAACAAGGCAGAATTATAAAAATGCCCACATACTTTAGCAATGTAAAACAAGATTAACCTCTTTGAAAATGTCTTCTGTTTACATTTNGTTTCAAGAAAATCATTTTATTAACTGTTTTGGCATAATGGTTTATGCCTTCTATCATTCTAGAATTTCAAGAAACATTCATTTCCTATGCATTAACTTCCAAGATATTTCATGATGCTTAAATTACTAGTGTTAATCTCTTTAAAAAAGAAAAAGAAAGCAGTGGTATTTTAATATAAAATAAGTAGGAGGAGGAACTGTTGGTCTTACTATATATGAATACAGAATATGGGGATTTTTGCTGTAAATACCAGAGGGTTTTATCTGTTCACAAATAATTTAAATGGAAGTGGGTTAAAATGGTTTGCAGATAGGTAGACAGAAAGTTGACAGTAGAGGGGAGATGGAAAGAAGTATGGGAAAGGGTGAAAAGAATAAGAAGTAGCAAGAAAAATACAAAAAATACAGAGAATCAGAGAAGTCATTAAGAGACAAACTATGCAAGGAAACTATAGATTGTAAGGATTTGGTGTTAGGCAGGTAAATATAACTCAAGAAACATTTGAGGCCCCACACACTCAACCTTACATATTTTAAAGTTATCAACAGAATCCATTTTAAAGCAAAGAACTATTATTCCTTAAAACAACAAAAAAGATAATGTTTACAAAGAAAAGTCTACCATGCTACCTTATCCTCTGTGATTTCATTCAGTTCAATAATTATAGCTCTCTACTAGGTGTATGTCATTAAAAGACTAAGGGACTAAGATATCATTTTAAAAAGCAAACTTTTATTCTTGTGCTTCATAATGCAGTCATTTTAGAAGTATCAGAGATCAAAGGTGACAGACAGCTTTGTCAAATATAGAAGATGAAAACAAAAGTGCATTTTATGCAAAACTGTCTCAAATCCCAGCATCCTTTGACCTGAAAAGCGAGGTGACATTCACCACCTTGGGTGGCTTCTCTAAATCTACATGCATGAGTGGGTCACATCCACAAAGGGAGTTTTGGCAGCACTGCAGCCTGTCACTAACAAAAAGCTGTGCTGTGAAATATCTGTACATTTGCAGTGGACATATGCAGTGGCCCAACTCCATGCTGAGTTCCAAGATACAGAGCTGGACACGATGGACACATTTCTGGACTTTTGTAACTTACAGCAAAAAGAAAAAAGAGAAAGGTGTCAGGAGTGGGATGGGGATGGGGGAACAAGGGTTAATCAGACTGGTGCTAGATAAGCACATAGCAAATACCTTCTTGTGAGGACATCATGGAATAGAGAGAGTCACTACCTTATCCGGCTAGCCAAAGTAGACTTTCTCTACAGAGAAGGTTGAAGATGAGCCTTGAATGATGAGTTANTCAGGGTGACATGGTAACAGGTATGGGAAAAGCTGGGGATATGCAGCTGGGTAAGGCAAAGCAAGGCAAACACATGCAAAGCCCCCAGGTGGAGAAGTATTGGGCACCTTCCAGGAACCAAAAAAGAATACATGTCTAAAGGCTGCAGAAGAGACTGTCTCATCACAGAGAAAGATGCAGCCCCTGTGTAGGAGCAGCCACCACAGAGGCACATTCTACAGTGGAAAGTCAGTATGCATTTGAGTGGAACTGGGAAAATAGGCAAATAATTATGCAAATGCTGTTGCCTTTGAATTCATAGAGCTAAAGGACTACTTTTGTTCCACTTTAGCAAAGCTCTGCATCTGTAAAATGGGCTTGAGATACAGTTTGATTTTCCAGCNTTCTGGTTTAGAGCAACTAGTTAATAAAAATACAGAGCAGTAACAGATAAAGAAGGAAAAGAAAGAAGGAAGGAAGGAAGGAAAATTAGATGTATACACAAAATGCTACTTAAAATGTATTTATAACTAATTTTTAAAGCCACAAGAACCCAAATTTTCCTGAATACGTATTTACTCATCAAGACGACTCTGCGAGGTATTTGTAATTTCATCTACAGCATGAAATGTTATGATCAGGAGAAGGAAGTAGAAGAGACCCAAAAGTGAAACCAAGGACATGAACAAGTGAGAGGATTAGAATTCCTGGTGACTTCAGCAACTGTATTCAGTCCATTGGAGGGGAATAGTGACCTTCTGATACACAAGAGTTTCAGTTTCATAGGAATGACTTGTCTTCTTTTAGTCTCCTACACTTCAACTGCAGACTCCCCCTACATCCCCATGTCTGGTCCTGTCTTCCCAGAGTGTCTGTGAACAGGGCTGGTAAATTGCACCTGTGCAAGGACTCTGAACTTCTCAGAGCTCAGCTGGGCCACCGTCTGGAGCCTGGCTCACTGGAGGCTGCAGAGAAGTGAACTGAAGAATTACAGTCGGTTTCACTTCCCTGCCTTATGTCCCTTCAGGTGCCTCTGAAGACAGGCAAGGCCAGTGAAACGGAGAGGGGGAGGAAGAGAAAAAGCATCAGTATCCGAAAAGGAGTCCTTGAAAACACAGAAACGTTGCAGAAAAATGTGGACGGGTGGATGGATGCATGTGTTTGTCTGTGCCCACAGCTAGTGTTGTTTGTTGGCTTCCGGTTCCTGTACAGTAACATCTGTGACTTTATAAGAAAATCAAATAGATGTTTGCTTTGTTTATGTGCTGGACATGAGGTGCTGGTCCATTCTTAGTCTGGCATGGAGCTGGGGAATTATTGGGTTGGGAGGGTCAATTTTTTACCCAAAAGAAAATAGTCTTATTTCTAAAATCCCGCTTAGAACAAAGCAACAGACTGCAGTTTAGCCCTGATGTTCAGCATCCCTTAAAACCAAGTACCACAAACATACTGTGTAAAATGAAAGGACTGCAAGAGAGGAGATAAAATAAGGGAGTCGGGAGGGGAAACTTTGGAAGGAACACCCATGCTGCACACACACACTTGACCCTCAGCTCGTTCTATTTCCTACGCTTTCACAGGGGTTTGCTGGGGCCGTGAAGCATCCTAGTCAGCACTGAAGTATTGCAGAGCAGAAGTGTGTGCCTAGTAGCACAGACCAATTTGGTGGATTGGTTACTATAGCAACTGTACCATCACTGTCAGTGGCAATTTCTGTAATCTCCCTCTTTTAAGGCTTTCACAAGCATCCGTTCCAAATGACAAAAGGGAGAAACAGAGGGATGTCACAGGAGAGACACATGAAAGGTCAAGTTATAATGTAAATATCCTAAACAGTTTTGTTGTATACTCCGTGAGACCTAAAAGTCAGACAGACGTCAGTTCAAATCCCACCTCAGGCTCTTATAAGCTGTCTCTACCTTGGGTAATTTACTTAACCTATTTTTAGATTCCCCACCTTCAAAACACACATGGTACTGGCCACCTTGTTTCGATTCTGTATATTTAGNTCTGAATGCACAACGTAGGCATCTTGGCCTATGAAGCCTGGCCAAGAAGTCTTGAGCCATCAGTGGGTTTTATCTTATGAAAGTAGCTCTATATGTGTATTTTATTTATTTATTTGTGTTTCTTTTCACTTTTAGGTAGGACACCTAACCTATGTAGCATAGAAACCATAGACTCACTCCCATTACTCTGCTGATGGCAATATGCCTCTGCAGAGTATTGCCTATTTCATTGCCTGTTTCACTCACTGTCTCTTGATTTACATTATGTTCATTTTATCCACCTTTGAGTTGCCAGCAGTGTTCATCCTGCAGTCAATTCTGTCCTCTTGATCAATGTCAGCAGTCAGAAAAGCTGGACAAACCATAGTAGCTTCATACATAATGGGTTTATTAAGTTGTAACTTACACACTGTACAATTTGTTCATCCAAAGTATATCATTTAATAGGTATATTGTGTTAGAAGTCATCACCACAACTAACTTCAGGATATTTTAATCATTCTCTCTCACTCCTTCTCGACGAATCCCATACCTGTTTGCAATTGGTCCTCATTCC
>LZPO01077369.1:0-20252 GCA_001675575.1 Neotoma lepida
TTTTTTTTTTTATGACTATAAGACATGTCTGCTCCTGGCAGCATCAATCTACTTCAGAGAAGATGATGAGCATTGAAAAACTCCATATAGAGTTTACTTTCACTGTGGCAAAAGTTAGCCACTTGGCAAGAAAATGTCCTCGTATCAACTGCTGACAGTATACTGTCCAAAATNGACAAGCGGGATGCAAAAGAAAGGACTGACAATCCTTGCCAAGACAAGATAGAAAACTGCTTCACAGATGAGTCTGTCAGATATACTAAGCCTGTAGGCTGAAGAATGGATGCCCCAACATTGCAGAGGAACCTCGGGGTGACTGTCCAGGCAGCTAGCTGTTTCTATCATAACTCACATTTTTTGGAAGTTGCTTGTTTGCACTTCCTGTTTTAATAGGTAACATTATTTCCTCGGGTCTCTGAGGGACTTGAAGATTAGATAGTTATAGTTATAGTTTTCCTTGTTAACAAGTTCAGAAAAGAAACTCTCTAAAGAGGTGTAAAGTGTATAAGTTTGAAAGACATTGAAAGATAGTTTTTGGTTGATAATGCAAATTAGGATAGAAGGTAAGTTAGATACAATCTTTTGGATTCACAAAGATAGGATAGATAATGGAATATTTTCTCTAAATTTGTCAAATGAAAATGGACTAGACATTGTTGATGTATTTATTGCCTGTATATATTATATATAGCTATTATACTTATTGTATATAGTTTTTCTTATATTAGCTATAATTTTTTATTTTAGACAAGAAAGGAAAAATGTGGCGATATTTTATTTGTGCACCCCAATAAAGCTTATCTGAGGATCAGAGGAAGAAACCAGTCACTATATTAAACATAGAAGTCAGGCAATGGTAGCACACGCCTTTAATCCTAGCATTCAGGAGGCAGAGACACACCCAGATCTCTGTGAGTTCAAGGCCACGCTGGGAATAGAGCCAGGCATGATGGCACATGCCTTTAATCCCAGCTGTAGTTAACCATAGAGGTCTGGAGGTCTGTACAGACAGGCAGGAAGTGACAGAGCTGGGCAGAAAGAGAAAGTGTTGTAGCTAGGTGGAGAGAGGAACTGAGATAGCAGGACACAGAAAGGATACAGGTATGAGTATACAGGAAGTGGCTTTCTGTGGCTGAGGATTTCCAAGTGGTAAGAACATGGCTGGCTTCTTTCTGCTTCTAGATCTGGGTTTTTTATTAATAAGACCGTTTAGCAATTTGTCTTACAGAGAGCAAGTGAAGAAAAAATACTAGGTATTTTCCTCTGTCTTACACAGACACACACAGCACATATAAGTTCACACACAGACATGACCAGCCAGACACACAAATATGTGGAAAATAAGTATATGAACATTTTATTTAAAATACTGAAATAATATTTCACATTAATACATATTTCTTTTAATTCAGTGTTTATATTTATGCTTTAGACAGGACTTCTTAAAATGTTAGTGTTAACTAGAACACAGTATAATGAAGAAATATAATTAAATATGAATACATACAATGTAATATACATAAGTATTTTCTTACAGGGCTTCTTTTAGACAGAATATAGCTTCATTATTTGTACAGAATTTGTACCTGTAGATTGATGATAATGATGATCACAAGTACTTTCATGCTAATATTCTGTGGTATAATACATCATACAACTGGCTTGCTGAATTACATATAGAGTATATAATTTAGTGAAGTATGAACCTAATTAATCTTATCAATAAAAACCAGGAGTTAAATATTGGAGTAATAACCTGAAAGATCAGAGAAGCAGAGGAGCAGTCACCAGTGATTTCTTATCTCTCCAGATCCTCCAACTAAAAGGGGCCAACATCCTGCCTCTGCCGTGCCTTATCACTTCCTGTCTTCACCTCCAGAGTGCTGGGATTAAAGGCATGAGACTCCCAAGTGCAAGGATTAAAGGAGTGAGACTCCCAAGTGCTAGAATTAAAGGTGTAAGCCACCACTAACACGTCTCTATGGTTAATTAGTAGCTAGCTCCACCCTCTGGTCTCCAGGCAAGCTTTATTTGTCAGAACACAACCAAAATATCACACAACAATTTAGTGTATTTGAAATGTTACAAGTAAACAATTTTACTTTAGGTAGAAAATCTAGACACAAAATTTTAATTAGCTTGGCTATAATTCAATGTCAGTAATTGAGTAGACACTGCACGGGAAGCATCTCCACAGGTCATACTACAAACCATTACAGGATGTATGGTACTAGTTGAATATAAGAATCATATTTGGCATGAATTACTCTGATTTATGTAGATAGAAACTGAAGCTAAAACTCACCTGTAAATGGTTTGTAGACAAAATTCCCAAAGAACCCAAATATCATCACACATACAGGATGCAACCATTTTGATTCCAATGGAAGATAGAAATGGGCGTCTACTTTAGAGCAGAAAACCAGATTTAAATTACTCCTGAAACTCAAAAAAGCTAAAATTCTTGAAACTAGAGCAAGTTAAAATGATTTTGTAGCTGTAGTTGTAGCCACATGTTGCTGATGAGTTCAGAAACTACAAACTAGCCCAAAGATGAAGCCTATAGATCTGATGCTCTGTTGAGTGTGTTTACTGAGTACTTTGCATGGACAACTGCACTAGAAAATGCAATTAGAAGATTCAGAAAGGCTTAACAAATGTATTTTAACAGTGTAAGCTTTGTGAATTAGAAGTAAATTGAGTTGGTCAAAGCCTATCTTAAGGAGACATCTGTGGTTCACTAGGTAGTGTATACTCTAGAATATTTTCCAGGCCATTTGCAAGTATGCACAAATTGTTTGGGCTGAGGAGTGGTGAATGGAAATGATACTTATCCCCTTTANATTAAAATGTATAAGTCCAGGTATGTGACCCTCCATCTCTCTCTTACCCTGTTGTGGCATCTTAGAGACTCTTGCTGAGATGACTAATCCACAATATCAATAGCTGCCCAGAGAGTCAACCATACTGTACTAGAATTTGGAAGAATAAAAATATAAGCATTTGTTAAGGCAATAAGATGTGGAAGTTAACTGACTGTGACAGCATTGTCTACAGCATTCTGAAAATACACCTGGCTGGCCTTCCTTCACAAGGCCACTGCCAAACAATCTCTTTCAAGCATATCAACAGTTAATTAACAGTGATGCTTCTGATGCACAGAGGGATAACTGGATGTCTTCAGCTAGGATGCTTTTCTGTTCCAGGAATTTCTTCTGCCTATTTGAGATCTTGCAAGGCAGGTTTCCAGGTGTGGTTCCACACTGGGAAGCTCCAAATCATGGGGTCAAAGAGGATCAACTTACAGAGTGATTTCAGGTCTTACATCATTTTGACAGATCTGTATGTAATTCAGTACCTATTTGCAAAGAATAAAATAACTAAGGTAAAAATTCAGTGAACACTCTCATTCTCTAGCCCAGCACAGCAGAAAGTATGGTGTCAGCTATACAGGCCATTTGAAATATAGCAGTAGCTACACAAATGAATTTAAATGAAAGTAATTTAATTTTAATGATATATTTTCATTAGCTTAAATTAATGGCATCCATCAATGACCATTTTACTATGTCATCAGTGTAAAGGATTATTAATTGAACATGAAATCTTTGAAATTTGGGATGCATTTAATCTTCATTTACAAGTCTTCATTTACAATGCTAAATTCCAAGTGCTCAATCCCCACATGATGCTCTATTTGACAGTGCAGCTCAATGGTAAGCTAAATTTATTCAACTTTGCTGAACTTATGTTGCATATCATAATAAGCACACTCACAACATTGTTAGATTCCTTTATGATAATATTCATGTTGAAATGAATAAGCTACAATGCTAGAAAATTATAAAACTAAGATCTAAACAAATTCTCAGTCCTACCCCTTAAGATGGAAGAAAGCTCTAAGCAAGAGTGCATCATGAGACTCCATGTACTTCAAGAAGGGAGAATGAAGCCCTGGAATAAATTAATAATATTGGTAACAGAAAAAAAGATGGATAATGAATATGAAAGAGGTTCAATAGAGAATACTCTTTTCTTGTTGTGTTTCCTATGGGGAAAGGAGACATATAGACTTGTTAATGTGGGCTTCTGTTTCCAACTTGAGAGTGATATGGGTCTTTGTCACCTNAGATTAGTATTTGGCAATTTTTTGCACTAAAATTGCTAGTACGCTGTTTTATTTTAGTCATTGCATATCATATCTGATACATATGATAGATAATAATGATTTACAAACTGCTATTGAAGTAAAATGGTGTTAGATAACACACATGCATCTGTATCAGCAAGTATTTAATGCTATTGAAGAAAGAAAATGACAGTGAACAGCAAACTCCATACCTAAAATATGTGACATTCAGTCTTCTAAGGACTTCTTCATATTTTCACACATAAAACAGTGTGGACTTTACAGTGATCTACAGGTATCTAGTTGTCTTTGGATCTGGAGTCTAGGTGTGAATCATCTAATGTAGCAGTGTACTCTACAACTATACGTGAAATATTTTTGTGGGTATGATACTAATCTTCAAAAGGACTTGACTTTTGACTCAGATCAAATCACATCAGGAATTGCGGTAGAATACAAGAGCTGACTCAGAACAGAACTTGTAGCATTGAAGTATCTCACTGATGTGATTTGATCCCTGGGCAAAGATCTGCACAATGGGTACAACTGCAGTCTTCTGTCATCTAAGTGCCGAGGAGTTTTCATTTAATATATATACTTTTGTGTGGCACATACGGATCTTGATTTTGATTACAACTAATAATATTTATGGTTAAAAATGACTGGTAACTATTGTTCCAGAGAAATGACTTTTCCTGGATACCTTATTTAGCCTGTGCACCTATGAGGTAGGATTGGAGTTTGGGAATGATCTAAGCTTCAGATAGCTAACTCAGATAGTGACGGCTGTTGAAATTCTGCTTATTCCTTTTCATATACTATTATCCTAACAAAACAAAACTCATGCTCTAAAAACAAATTAAATTTTGAATAAAAACATTTAATAACAATGAATTTGAATGCACAGGTTTATAAGATGGAGAGCGATCATTCAGAACTACAGCTTCCCATAGCTTATGCATGACTAAGCAGNGATCAGGAATATCTAAATTTCTCACTGTATTCATGTGATCATTTGAAACATTCTCAGAATAGAAATACTTCACCATTATTACGTTTATCAAGTGTGTGAGTGTGTGTGTGTGTGTGTGTGTGTGTGTGTGTGTGCAAGAGAGAGAGACAGAGACAGACACAGAGACAGAGACACACAGAGAGAAATGGTTAAATATAAAACTTGCTAATTAATTCTTAATCCAAGTTAGTGAAGACATATACTTGGGGATTTTATCATTATCATATATAGCTTATGACTTCATATTCATATTAAATGCAAAGCTATTCTCCATATAGTTAAGTTTATTTTACTCTTTAGTTTGTGAGCTGCTCAGCAAGCTTCTGTTTGTTTGTCGATCTCTACTGACCTTCTCACAGGCCAACTTACACAGAAGTGATCAGTGGTCATTTTATCATTTTCTTTCTTGTTTGAGATAATTTTGATTTGGAAAAGGACTCAAACAAAATACTTCCTATCATTTATGAAAGTAATTTCAAAGCTCTAATACCAAGCAAAGAATTGACTTTAAAGTTTTAGAAATTGTTATATGAGAAATCATATTACTTGGCTTTTAGTTTCCATTTCGTTTGGACCATTAATACACAACCTTCTGTTTTATGCCTATGAATAAAAATAATGGTGTCTATGGAAACTAGTTGATTCAAGGTATTGAATCTCTTCATATAAACTTAGAGTGTGCATTAAATATCTTAATGAACTATATTAATATGGCTAGAGCAGAGGTTTCAGCAATTCAGATAGTAAACCATGCTCAAAGTGGAGAAATAACTTTAAGAATAAAATGCTCTATAAATTGATGAAGGATAGAAACAAAAACACAGGAGAACAACCCACACTGATGCTGAAANGACATCAGTTATGCCAAACTCTTAAAGATGGAAAGCTCAGAACAGGACTAAGGTTTTACCGGAAATTCCAGTCTTAGGTTTCAAAAGAATTTTTGTTTTTTGGAGAGTCATGAACTTATTCTCAATTCAGCACATTTAAAGGTGCACAGCATTACCTTTATTTATGCAGGAAGAATAAAAAGTTCAGTTCTCTCAAATGTACATAGAAATAAAATAGCTATTAGTTAATGATAAGTGACATACAGTGCAATGTATAGCATTTTATTTTAGAACTATCTTGCACTAATGGCCCTATGCATCTATATTTAGATATGGAAAGAAGGCATTTTTTAACTATAAGATTTCTTAAGTGTCTTCATTTGTTGACAAAATAGTATAGATGATGAATGGAGATGAATATAGACAAATTTAATTATTTCTCATTTTCATCATTATAAGTTAACTGTCAAGCAAGCCTAGTTTTAAAACAAATATATGAAAGACATTCTAGTTTGAAGCTTTTTGAAATCTAGGAGCCAGTTAAGATCTTCCCAATTTTAATACTGTCCAGAAATGAAGGCAGAAAGCCCCATAAATTTCATAAAATATGTAAGTGTGGAAAGTGATTGGAATTATGGCTGAGACTGGTCAAATATGTTTTGAACTACTAATAAAATCTTTTAAGTTTAACTTTATTAATCATGATCTATATTTCATACTATCTTTCAGAACACTACCCTTTCAAATGTTTTACTTTTCAAATATATATATTTTCAAATGTCTCATCTATAAATATATTTCAAATGTGTTTCAAATATATATGTATATTTTAAATATATCACAGATATGTACACATATATATTTGTATATACGTATGGCTCATGGTTTTAGGCAGAGATGTACTTTTTGTTTGCCATAGTTTGATTTACAATATGGCATGTGAATTGAGGAAAACCACCAATTTCTGAAAGAAATCATGATTCTAAATGTAAAAAGAGATAGAAACTAGAAAAGCAGAATATGTTTGATAATGCCTAACACTTTAGAGGTAAGGTTTAAGTATTCTTTTTTTCTGTTATTTGTGAAAATATAACAAATTTTTATTATTATTACAAAAGTGTCAATTAGAATAAGGTAAAAACATTTACATTTAAAGATCTGGAAAAACTTAGGTACAGCACATCTGTTTCTTAAATTTTATAATGCATAATACCCGGAGAAAGGTAATTCCTTAATTAATTGAAATGGAGTATATAAAAAATCATTTAAGCTGCCATTAAGTGTTTAGCATATTTGAATATATTTTTTAAATCTATGTTTTGAAAGCAACCAACTGCAGGACATAATTATATTTCTTGTGGAGATGCAGTACCAATGGCATTTCTTTATGCAATAAGTTTCAGAGACAATCCCCATGTTCAACGTAATCATCCAAGCCTAAGACATTATATATATCAGGCACAATGCAAAGAAGAAATTTCTTGGATTTAATGTTGATTTTCATCATCCCTCAAATGTATGACAACTTTTGAGTCACCATGTATCTTAAAATTTAAACAATAAATAAGTTCAATCTCAATTTAGATAAAAAATATTTTTTTAAAACTGCCTTTATTGTTGAATTTCACTTCATTAGTCAGACAGCTTTAAGGCATGTAATGAATGTTTAAATAGTTATGGTTATAAATCCCCACAAGACCTAAGCATTTCCTACACTATGTAATGCACTACATGATATTAAACCCTTATATTTGATATTTATGCTAACATAATAGGATTTTTCTTTTCTTGGAATACTGAAGTGCATGTTTATGAAAAGTAAATGTTGTAGCTCAAATGACACAGATATTTTAATGATTAGAATTTTCACAATTCATTTTGTTATTGAAAGTCATTAATCACTAAAACAGCTACTAGAGAAAGTACTGTTGCTTTTTTTTCTGCTGTCTCTTCTCTTCATTAAAAAATAAGCATGATCTAGAATATAAAAATAAGAATTCTATATTATTATATATATTCCAAAAAGGGGAAGTTTTTGAAAGTATGGTTAGTAGTAGTTAAACATTAGGAAACTTCAATAGCCACATTTAACTTTGAAAGAAGCAAGACTTTGCCCCTTTTGAGTTTAACCACCCTATCCCTTCCCATGACATTTTGCTTGTACTATGCTTTATACTAGAAATCTGAACTTCCTCAATCTTAGGAGATTTAATGTTCTGTGCCTTCAATTTCAAAGGTCTTCCTTGTTAGTGTCCTTTGGAAGCAAGCCTCTCCTTTACTAACTTATTTATTTTCACTCTTCTTTCCCAGATTGCTGTCCTCACCTTTCCAGAGGATAACTGATTGAGGCAGGTTGTGTTAACAGCTGATGTAGTGAATGAGAAAAAAGACGGCACAGACACTGGGCAGGCTCACAAAATGCCAGCCTCTATGGAGATAAAAGCATCGCTCTTGCTAGTCACTCTTACCTGCAACATTCTAGTCAAATGCAACTATTTATTTACTAACAAAGCTGAAAAGACATGATGGATTTTGTTAGCTACTGTCTATAGATGAAATATGATTTTGTCAGTCCTGTCTGACATTTCCTACAGTGCTTCTAGTTGAGGGACCTTACTCTTTGCAAATAATTTTATTATGTTTATTGGACTAATTGCTCAAATTCCAGTCTGAATAAAACCTAATGCTTTCAGAACCCAGGATCAATTGAGATGCTAAGGGAGTATACGGAGGAAATTTATCATTGCACCTTGTACTTCCACATTTCGTATCAGAGCGCATATTGAAACCATAAAAAGAAGAGAAAAAGAAAACCAAAATACATTCCGATCATATAAAAGGGATACACTTCCCACCCTCTTTTTTATTTCTTAAAAAACCAAGGGTGTGGGCAGTGGCAGAAGAAATAGTCTTAAATTCTAAGTCCTGGACGCCACCCTGCCAGTACCTAAAGCTTTTAGCAGCCATGCACCACAAGAATACTCAGCGCCTCTCCTCAGGACTAGATTCCCAAATTACAGGCAAAGAACCTTACCGTCAAAGACTTGCTGTAGGCTCCAGCTCAGCCTCAGACTGAAAAGTTGAGCAGCTGGTGAACAAAAGTTTTAGGTTCTTTTTTTTCCCCCTAACGAAGTCTGCAAAACTAATTTCCCTCAAAATAGGGCTCAATTTCCGTTAAAGAAAGCAGCACTTACAAATCTTCGAATTCCTGATCAACCCCCACTCCACCCGCATCTCTAAGCAGTGAAAAACAATTCGACTTTTCACACGGATGTGAAGGTTTGTTTGGAAGTCGCCCTTCTGGAGAACCTCTTAAAATAAAGGGCAGCAGACTAATGTCAGAAGGACAGGCCGAGGAAGGGCTCTGCCTTGGGGACACCCCTCCAAAATTAATCAATACCTTTTCCTAATTTAAACCAGATGTTTAGTTCAGGTTGCTGTACTCATTAATCCCATTAGCAATTTCAAAGCCTTGGCCATCATCTTCTGGTCACTGAGACAATAAACATATGGCAGTTAATCGTATTGGCACACTCAGAGCGCTGAACAAGGTAGGACACTACACTTGTCCTCCTGATAGACACTTTCCAGACAGGACCCGACTTCCCTGCAGCCCATTCTCCAAAGCTTGTTGTGAGTAAACGACAGGACCCCCAGTAGACCCTGTGGGGCCAAGCTAATGTATGTGTCAAATCCGAGCCCTGGCTCTAACAAATTCACCGGTGGCAAATTGTATAGTTCATTTCCAGGAGCACAGACTGTAAGCTGGGAGAACTGAGCGGTCCTAGCAGAGTGTGGTATCTGCTTAAGACAGAGAAGCGGGGACTAACTGAAAGCNCGCAAGCAGCACCTCCGTGAGAGGAAGAGTGGGTGCGTTTCTGGAAGGATAAGAAGGGGCTGTCAACTGGCTCCTGAAGGCTTACACTACTGTGAGGCTAGGAGCTACACATTTCATTTGACATTCATTTGTTCAGATTATTCCTAACCTAGGAAAACTTTTTGGCAAATGGTTAGGAAATTGGGCGAACTAGACCAGTAAAGAGATGTGGGAGGAGGGTCGGAAAAGGGAGGAAAGGGACACCATTAGGAGCGGCACGCGTGTGATGCTAGGGAGTCAGAACTTGCATTCGTCTTTGCTTCGCGCTTTCCATCCACTCACCTACCAGGTATCCCTCTTTTCCGCACACAGAGCAGCTCTGTGCCATAAACCTCCAACCTGGCGTCAGTTTTTTTAACAATCCATCCTCAGACACCTAAAAGGGAAAACCATGATGCGCCCTTGGGCGCGGGAACTTCGGGTCTCGGAGTTTGAAAAGCTAGACTGCTTCAGCTCTTTCCTTTCTCTTGAACTCTCCTTAAGTTCTCTACGGTCTGCAAGGTTAGGGAGCAGTCCNGGACGCCTGCAGGTGACCCCCACTCCTACCCCTACCAAGCTTTGACAAATCTCGGTTCAAAGAATGGCGAGCNGGTCAGGGACTCAGGGACACTGGGTGTTGGCTTAGTGAGACGGAGAGTGGCTGGGCTCAGGGCCATTGGGAGCCTACGGGACAGATCGCGGTGGCCCTGCAGATTGAGTCTCTGGGCGCTCCACTGGCTATGTGGAAACCCCAGGACCCGGCGGGCTTGGAACAGCCGCTCCTGTCCTGCCAGCAATTGGGAACTGGAAATGAGAGCATGACTGAGCGGGAGTTTTGGAGGGAGTTTGCATGTGGTCAGCTCTGGGCTCCTAAGCCAGCCCCCAGCTCACATTACACTCTATTTATAACCTCTCCGAGCCATTTCCCCCCTGAAAGCAGTTCTCTGGGACCACCTTCTTTTGGCTTCCACCTCTCCCACACTTGACATCTGAGCAGCTGCGAGGGAAGCTCCTCCAGGTCCCAGTGTTTATACGTGCAGGAGACTGGCCGCTAAGGTTTAGGACTGGGATTAGCCAGCTCTGCTCATACGCGCGGCTCATAAGGAGTGTGTGTGTGCGTGTGTGTGTGTGTGTGTGTTGGGGAGAAAGAGTTCTAGGACTTCCAGTGAAAAGTGACAGAGCTTGGTGGCCTTTGGGACCATCGTGAAGTCTTCTGCCTGAAAGTCCAGACTTGCATGCCATGGAACACCCCCTCTTTGGCTGCCTGCGCAGCCCGCACGCCACAGCTCAAGGCTTGCACCCCTTCTCGCAGTCTTCTCTGGCCCTCCATGGAAGATCTGACCACATGTCCTACCCCGAACTCTCCACATCTTCCTCATCTTGCATAATCGCGGGATACCCCAACGAGGANAGCATGTTTGCCAGCCAGCATCACAGGGGGCACCACCACCACCACCATCACCACCATCATCACCACCAGCAGCAGCAGCACCAGGCTCTGCAGAGCAACTGGCACCTCCCGCAGATGTCCTCCCCGCCGCCGAGCGCTGCCCGGCACAACCTGTGCCTGCAGCCCGACTCAGGAGGGCCTCCGGAGCTGGGGAGCAGCCCTCCAGTCCTGTGTTCCAACTCATCCAGCCTGGGCTCCAGCACCCCTACCGGGGCCGCGTGCGCACCAGGGGACTATGGCCGCCAAGCGCTGTCACCCGCGGAGGTGGAAAAAAGAAGTGGCAACAAGAGGAAAAGCGACAGCTCAGGTGAGTACTGGCAGAGCCCTCCCACGGAGAGTGTTCCCTAGGATGGGAAGGGGCAGGGAGGTGCGGGAAGGCTTTGGCAGACAAACTACTGAACACCTAACCCTTCCAGGCCCGGTGGCCGAATCTGTTCTTGCAGCTTCGGCCCTGTAATTGGAAAGCACGTGTTTCACTGAGGTTAATATATCTACATCCAGCCGTTCAAAGCCCTCCAAGATCGCAAACTAGTTTTCCAGAGGTGGTGAAAAAAGAGCGGGTGACAGTATGCGAAATCGGTTAAGGAGCGTGGCGGTCCATCCACGCATTGGGAGGGGTGTGAGCCTTCGGATGCTACATCCGCTAGGGATGCGTGCGTGTGTGCGTGCGTCCGCTTCTTCTTGACTTTTCCTTTACAAATTCCCAACTCCGAACAGCTCGATTTTTCCCATCTTAACTATAATTCCAGATTATTGCGCAATATCTTGAACTTAACTGGGATTTGACAAAATCAAAAAAAAGTTTTGCTTTTTTTTTAACGTTTTGCTCTTAGAGTTCCTTAAATAGCCCCCTACTTAAAATAATAAGTTTTAAAAGTATTCTCTCTCTCTCTCTCTCTCTCTCTCTCTCTCTCTCTCTCTCTCTCTCTCGGCGAAAAAAGGCATTATCTAGGAATCATTTAAGGAATACATCCGAAAACTGTGAATAAACAGATGAGGATTTGAAGAACGATTATTCTTAATCGTAGAATAGAATCATGTGGTGCTAACATAGGAAAAAACAAACAAACAAAATAAAATTAAAAAAAAAACCCTGAACTTCGAAAGTAGAAAATAAAAGCCTCCCTTAGTTGAGCAGAGTTTTGAGATGCACTGGGACGCACCAAGCAGCTCTGACAGGACTGGAATGAGACGCCAGGGTGAGCAGAGAAGGTGCGGGTTACTTGAGCAGCCCAAGCAAAGCAGAGTCTCCCGAGTGGACTCAAGGACCTGAAAGGTCAGTAGCCAGTGCATTGTGGCAGTCCAGAGAAACTGAAAGTTTCCAGCAACATATCAAAGCCCTTAGCTATATTTCTCATTATTAAGATGTTTCTCTTCTCCTTCTTTTTAATTGAGTCTTTCTCTGTAGTTATTCGGCAACCTAGGTACACACTTTGGAAGATGGCACTTAACTAATAAAATGTTTGCATGTATTTAATCTTTTGTGTTAGTGAGAGTTAGAAAATGTAATTGTAGGCATTGGAAAAAATGAAAAAAAAAATAGCATTTTAAACAATTTAGGCCAGGTGTTTTGCAGTGTATGACAGTAACTGCTGTGTATTTTATATCATGTTGAAAGATGACAGAAACTTTTCTCGGCCTCGTTGTGGGGTCACCCTTCCTTTCCAGCCTCGGGATGAACCTTTATTTTCCTAGGTCCAGGGTGAATGTGAATTTTCAATGCTCCACAATGATTAGCTATATCTTAAAAAGTTACCAGAACTGTCATTCATTTTTAGTGGTTATCTCTAACTCTATCTGAAATTCTAAGCTATTGAAAAGATTCCTAAGAAGACGTTAAGAAGCACCGAGGTTTCCGAGGCTGCGCAGTTATGAACAAGAATGCTTGGATAGCCTCAACAAGTTGGTAGCTACCTCAGCAAGAGCCAGAAGCCCCAACTCAGTTTTCCTTCCGCACAGGGAAACCGTGACCTGCTTCTTAGCTGAACCAATGCCCTAAAGATTATGGCACTCGAAGGAATTTTTGTTCAGGCACAAGTTCCTTTTAGTTGGGGAAACAAGGAGAGTAAAACTAAAATATTTACTTCCTTAAGTTATTTTAATAAAAAACTGTCTTAAAATTGACTAATAGTTGTTTCCATCACTTTTATCAGAGGAAATAATCACACAGCAAAGTGAAGCTTGTTTTCATGTTGTGAATCTCATTTTAGAACGCTGAAACAATCAAATGGAATAAAAATGTGTCAGCCCGTGATGTACTAGTAGATTACAAGAATGGGAAGTACAATCATTAGCAAGGCTAGTGTCACTGGGATTGACTTAGAACCAATGTTTCCATTGATAGACCATTACTGTCAAGCATCAGTTGTCTTGGTACAGTTATTGAAAACAAAATTCATGTGTTTAGGCTCTGAGTTAATATCGCTTAGACCATAGATAAGCTTAACTCCAAGCCACCTATGTCCAATTTCAATTTATACAGTGAACATTCAATTCAAGGTTCAGTCATTTCATACTATTGTGTAAACATTTTGACTAACCAGAGGGTAAAGTAACAGAAAATAGTCATCATACTATTCTGTTATCAACACATAAGCCTTATTTGGCACAGCTCTATTATTTCAACATACCTTCATAATTAATAAATATCCAATAAATTATATTGGACAATCTGAGATTTATGACTATATTAGATAAATATTACATAATGCATAGTAGCAACAGTTTATATATTTAGACATTTACAATCACTGTGTATTTACAGTTGAGAGTATATATATGTAGTACTCCACTCTACGGCATTGTTGGAACCAAGTCTCCATATGCCTGTTGCTAATACCAGTGTATGTATGATAATTTAGTTAATTTCTAATAGAAATTTAAACACCAGGAAATAGTGTTAAACAACCAAATTGTGTATAAACATTACATTTTTATCCATAGTAAAGAATCCAACAATTTCAATATATAACACTGTCCAGTATTTCTGTTCTGAAAACAAGCATGAAAACACACTTAAACTCCCAAAGCTTACCAATATAAAAGTAAATATTTATAGACATTAGTCTTCCATTACAGTTAGTTAACGATTAAAATAACCAACTTTAATAGAAAATTATGACATTATCATTTTATGTGCTAAACATTTTTGTAACTTTGAGCTAGTTACCCTTTCCAGTAATGTTAGTAAAGCCAGCATCTGCCACTCCTTCAAAGGGACTCTTAAAGTTCAAAACTTTACAACTGTGCTTAAAACAATCAGTACAAACCAGGTGATTTGGAAAAATGTCTATAAATACTGCAAACTTTTTGGCTTCAATTACACCAAGTGATATAGTAGCAGGCATAAACTGCTCAATTTTGTTAAAATAGCTGTGCTCACTTAACCTAACCAGCTTTTATGTAGTTAATATACACCATTAACTGTACATATTCTCTAATCAGTTTAGTTTAATAAAAATAAGCACGCCTTTTGTTTTAAGGCATAATTTTATACCTATATTCCTTTCAAAATGTAATGAATAATTTGGGGATGTAGATTTTATTGGGTTTTGAATCATATTAGATTTTTTAAAATTACAAATTGCTATTATAGTACAAAATATTTAGCTTCAAATTATGTGAATCCTTGTGTGTGACGAGACAGAACAAAANGTGCTGTATCTAATGCATACAACAAGCTCACCACAGAATAATGCTCCTTCTGTCTAACTCTGCTACTATAGTTTGTATTTCTTGTATGTTCCAATAATTATGCTTTCTGAAAAGAAGACAAACAACTCTGTTATTCATTTCTGTCTTATTGGATTGTAACTTTTTATGTTTTCTGTAGAATAAAATGCAATCTTTAGGATCTCAGATATCCAGAAGAATTTTGAACAGTTTAAAATCTTCAAACTATAGTATATAAAATGGCACTGTGGAACTTTCTAGAGTGTCAATTTTAAATGAGATAATTCTTAAATGGTGACTTGACTTTAAGAAACAAATGTAGGAACCATTGACCTACATGAGTGGCCTTAGTTAATAACTCTCAATGTCAGATCAGAGGTTCCTTCTAAATCAAGTGCTTTAAGCTTGAAAGTGAGCAGAGAGTGGAAGCATGCAACTAAAAATAGGAAATGATTTCAGTTCCCTGCAGATCTGTTTATTTATTTTTTGTTCATTTTAAAACAGAGCAGTCAATGAGAGAAATGGTGGCAGATTTCACCTACACTAAATNCTGACATTACATATGTAAATATTCATATTTCTTTTTTAGGGATTATCAGTAAAAGCAAAACATTTATGTTGATTCCCTGTAAGCAAATTTCTAGCAGTAAGAGGAAAAAACAATATTATCATACACATTTTCCTTCAGTGTTTGNAAAAACTTCATCCTGGTGCTGGAGACTATAACTTATATTCATGATAAAGCCTAATCAAACTAATAAATTAATTTCAAGTGAAAATTAAATAGAAAAGGGGCTAATTTTTGTCATACCTGGGGAAATTTTGGAAGAAAATTCCATATATAAGGGAAGTTAACTTTGTTCACTTGAAAGATGTCAGTCTATGAATAAATAACTAAATAATTTCAGATAAAAAGTAATTATATTTACTGGAATATAAATCTAATTAGATTTATACTATATTCCCTCTCTTAATTTAAATATCCAATTTTAGAAAGTATGTCTGATTAGTGAAAGGGTNGAAGTATCAATGTATTAGAAAGTAAATTATGTGTAAGAATGTCTTGACATTTTCTGGGGTAATATTTATGATTGATGTCTCACTTTCAAATTGTTTATAGTTCATTTTTCAACCTTCTTCACATTCCCCAATTTGTCATGATACTTTCTATAATAATAAAACATTTTTTGAGGAAAATTATCATGGAAAATGAGATTATCAGCACTAACCCTACTCCTCATTGATTAATCATAAGAGAAAAACCATCAATTCTGAGCTGTCCAGTTAAATTGCATTTCTTTGGACAGATGGTATTAGGGACTGGTTGCAATGATTAAAACTATTTTTAAGAAAAGATAAGAAAAGAAAGAAAGAAACAAACAAACAAAAACACAGACCACAATGTTAGTCCTCGAGTTTGAAATCAAAATAAGTAAGAGTTATTTTTTATTTAATCTATTTATGCGATGTCACATCTTGTTTGTATATTTCAGTCATTGACATAGTTTTGAGTTAATAGTACTCATATTTGAAGTACATAAGGACAATGGAGCACTGGGGTTTTTACCATGATTGTCATGAGATTCTCATGAATGTTGCTTTGAGTAACTGTATTGAACTGAAGTCCTCAAGCAAGGGCATCACAGCACATAGTTCTAAGCAGAACCCAACATTACTAAATCCCAGGCATCAGTGAGGCTCAGAGGCCATTACTGTGGAATATTTCACTCTATGTGACAGAATGGCCCCAAAGGTCCTAGGCTTTAGTGTACATCCTGGGCATTACCTGTTTGAAGATAGAATAACTCTAAATCTGGTGTCAAAAAAAAAAAATCCTCCTGTTTTGCTTTTATTTTGAAAGCATAAAGCATTTGTTTTCCCTTTAAAAAATTGTACTGCCGAGTACGTAAATCTTTAAGAAACATTTCCTGCTTCATCATTAGTGTGCTTTGTGTAACATGATGTGTAGAGGGAGCCCATGTGTCACAATGTACATGTAGGGATCAGAGGACAACTTTGTCCTCTGTTCTCTCCTTCTGCATTTTTGAGAGATTAAACTCAGGCCACCAGGCTCACACTACAAACATCTTTACTCACTGAATTATCTTGGTGGCTGAAGCATATAAATCTTAAGAACCAATACATAACAAATCTGCTGATCCATATATTCAAAACTCAGACATTGTTTTTATACTTGAGGATATTTTAATGTAAAGTTTTGGACAAATGTACTATTAAACTAATAGAAAATTATGCAGTAAGCATATACATTTGTGTTTGATCAAATAGATTAATTATTAGTTTTCTTCTACATTCAACGATTTAAAACCATAATTAAGAGTCCCAAGGATCTGGGCATAAAAATTGTTTATGAATTATTTATAATTATCCCATTATTTGTGATTTCCCATGCATTATATACTTACAATTTCCATTTAAATACATGTATAAATTTATATTTCACTTTCTATAAATTGTACACTCTACACTGGCTTTTTTTGTAGGGTTTCTAAAATTTTTTATAGCTCTATTGTTTTCTTATACCTGCATGTGAATAAGAATGACCAGGCAAAATTCTTGGTGTTACTACACATTTCAACAACAAATTTTGTGAAGAAAAGAGCTCTAAAAAAATAACTCCTTTGCTTCTCTATTCTAGACATATTGAAAGATTAATAAATTATTTTTAATGAATATATTATTGCTAGATCACTTTTAAAATTTATCATTTACTTAAAAAGTTAGTTATTCTAAGATATTTGTAAATGATGGTGATATTTAAATCTTTGGAATTTTTACTTTAGTTGAAAAATATAACTAGACTCATAGTTTTAAAAACTATTAATTTATTAAAGCTTTAAATGAAAAAGTTTTTTCACACTTTGTATGCAATCAATTTGTTTTAAATATCTTTAAATATCATGTTTGTTTTTATAGATTTTTAAGATGCTATAAGTTTGTTAATTAAAGCTTGTGTAGGTTGAACTGATTAAAATTATGAGTAGGAGATGTTTAATTTTGTTTGGTATTTAGATTGATAGTGTTTAATTTTCATAGATTTTATTTTAGTGGAAAATTTTCATAGAAAGCCCAGTTGTTAAGCAGGAGGGTCCTGAATTAGGTAAAATGTTGTAGCCCCATTTAAAACAAATATTAAAGTTTATACTGAGTCTTGTCGGTAAGTAGGCATATTAATGGCAAGTTGAAATTCAAAATGAAATTTCTTGATAATAGTAAATCTAGATTAGAGTTTCTGCATTAAAGGCTATAATACATTAAATGCTTCAACTATAAAATAAAACATTAAGCTTGCTACATGCACAGCTGTGTGGAGACTCCAGCAGGCTGGAGCTGGTCATCAATGATAGTCACAAGAATCAGCCCTGCCGAGTCCCCTGCAGTGTTTGTTGTCTTAGGTTCTTCTCTTTCTTTAGCTCGTTATTCCTGCACACTTCAAGAGCTTTCCATAGTGCTGCAAGGAGGGAGAAATCAGAGCTCTCTTCCATGACGGAGGGCTGCAAAAGAATTAAGATGAAGTCACATCACTGGTTTGGAGGAGACAGGCAAACACGACTGTCCAACTTAAGTTGGCAGGTGCCAGTTGAGTTTTACAAGCCTAGATTTTGCTCTTTGAAAACACAGCCTTAAAGCGCTGCCAGAAATGACACTCAAATGCACTTACTGCTGCAATGCTGTAGTAACTTGCAAACGCAGAGCTAAAATGTACGCAGTGTCTGTAGAACAGCTTCTTTCGAGGTCTGGACTGCAAAGGAAACATTGGTGTGATAATTCCTAGCTGCCTGTAAGACAGCAAACTCAACAGAGGTGTCTTCTTAATGAGTGGAAACACGGACAATGAGTGGGGTCTCTTATCAAATGAATGCAAAGAATATTTCCCAAAACATTCATTTTAATAGCTAAGAAATAAACCTCAGAAAAATTGATTTGTTCAGTTCAAAACTCTAGGCACTAAATGAGTAAACTTTGCTATGATTTTTGTAAAACATCAGTAAGTTGGCAAATGACCTTCATATTGTAAGAACTCTTGGAAACTGCTTTCTGACAGAGTATATTGAAATCAAGTGGTATCTTTCCCTATTTAATATTTTTCAAAAGTAAAACAAGCTCTCAGTATGTTTACTGCCTTCAACAATTAAAATCTCCCCAACCATAAGCTGTGTTTACATGAGAGGCTTTTTTTCTCATTGAAAATGTAAACTAGTCTGGATGTATTAAACGCGACAGAATGTAGATGTAAACTATTGAGACAGACTGAAATGCCAGGAAAGCCAGAGTTCAGGCGTCCAAGCCTGGAGCCTGCTGCTGCCCACATTTCCAGAATTACCACTTTGTGAAATCGACATCCAAAGTTTAGAAAATTATACTTTTTCTTCTAGGATAGTTAGGTTTTAGGAAGTGGAGCTTTATCAGACTTATTCTTGGAGACATAGATGTTTGGGGAAAAATAAAGAAGTGATAATGTTGTTTCCTGTGTTGGCAGACTTAGCCAGCAGTGAATAAATCATAAGGACTGTCTTAGTCCTTACTCAGCATATCAGACGAGGAAAGANATGACACTGGCACACTCCAAAGACAAATCTGTTGATAATTTGCTGAGGAGTGGTATGTGATAGGGAAAGCAGGGTAGCAACAGGAAACAAGAATCACCAGGGGCTGGTCACGATAGGACCCAACAGCAGGCTCTAATCTCAGGTGACAAATCAGGAGCCTTCACTGTAGGCCAACCACAGCCTCAGGATGGCGGCCTCCACTTAAGGCTGGGATCTCATGGGTGGTCAGGTAACAGCCCAACACCAATTTTCACATCCTCTGATCTCTTAGCCTTGATGTTCATGGCTAGAAATAATGATATGTTCAAGGACAGGAGACTTGCCGATGAAAAGCCTCAAATCCAATCTAAAGGAGTTCAGGCTACAAGGAAGAGCGTGGAGAGAAAAAACAAGGCGCACGCAGCTAAAACAANCGCTTGTGCTGTCTTACAAGATGTCACCGTTGGCAGAAATGGAACTCTACTGTGCCCTAGTTCCCTAGAAATGAGCTCAATGAACATGCACAAAGCAGCAATGTCTAGCTCTGTAAATAATATTTATTATTTTATCATCTAGGATAAGGACAGTCACATTGTGGGCATGCATCCTGTGAAAATAGCCTGTTACGGCATCTATTTTCATTTACTATTGACATTGGAATAAAAAATATTGCTAGCCCAATTGATGGCTACAGATTGAAAACAATCTACACTGTCTCTAGAATAACTTTAATGGCATCTTCCTGAAATACAA
>LZPO01077370.1:0-20233 GCA_001675575.1 Neotoma lepida
CACACACATACACACACACACACACACACACACACACACACACATGCATACACACACACACAACTAAAAGCAGTCAGACCATGGCTCCGTTTTTTTAGAGACTGGCCCTTATATGGAAACATCAAGTGAGCCTGAACAAAAGAATGTGCCACCCTACCATACAGACAGACTCACAAACAAGACAAACAAGAAGAAAAGCAGGGGTCCCAGCATTTACTTGGGGAAGGAATCAAAATCACACAATGTAGAGGAGCCTATTCACTGAAAGCACAGCTCAAGGAGGTTTCTAAACCAGTGCTGCACAGGAGTAAAGGGAAACAAACAGTTCCTGTTCCAGCACCAAATGTCCCAGATTTCAGCACCAGATGTAGCAGGGGTCCTGTGCTGTTGTTCCCTTTTGTGGGAGGGAGCCAAGTAGGCGTGGAGTCAAACCACACAGACTCCTGAAGAATGTTGAAACAACAAGCTCAGTTTATTCAGGAAGAGGCAAGCCTTATATACCCTCCAGCCTTCCCTGGGGGAAGGTCTGATGAATATGCATCTGCTGGTGTGACATAGCTGCCTCTCATTGGTCCAGGTCATCTCCAGATCATATTTCAGCTTCTGTTGATAAAGCCCTTAGGCAGACCCAGGTTGGCTCTCAGAATGTATCTTTTTTACTGGTTTGGGCTGGCTGGCCCTCAAGCCTGTTAAGGATGAGTCCCACACTTAACAACTTGCATGAAATAAGAGAAGGGGAAATACTCATGAATTGTTGGTAGTCATATTACTTGGTGTATACATTTCATTCATAAGAAAAGAAAACAATAAACATCACCCAAAAAGAAATGAAAAATTAGCAACCATTAAAGAACCTAGCAATGAAAGTCCTTCATAGTTAAACTGTACCCCTATCAGTTGAAGACACATTACAAGTGGAAGCAACTGTTGAAGGGAAGGGAGTGAACATTAATGCAATTTAAGTGTTCTTGTCCATCTCAATGCAAAGCAGTCATAATTCCCATAAGGGTCCTAGAGGAGGATAGAAGTTTGAAGAGATTGTTCTGAGGATTCTGAGTTAATGGATAAAGGAGGACATTTTGGAAGATTTTTAAATCTTCTCTCCTATTTATCACAAATTCTCAAAGAAATAAGAATCCTGAAGTTGGAACCAGAAGACTGAAGGTCTAAATTCTGGTTCAGTGGCTGTGGCATTGTACAAGCTACTTACCCTCTGTAGCTTATCCTTTGAAAATGAGGGAGCTGGGCTTCACTTCTAAAACGCCTTTTGACACTAGTAGTGTTCTACAGCTCTAAGACAGTAACAAACTTATAGTTAACACCATCCTGTCTCACTTTCTAGTGAATCATCTAGTTGATGCTCTCTTCATCTATTTGATAAACATCTCTTCCTCATATGTCACAGAAATGAAGTACTTGGACTCACATCCTTGATGATTTCCCAGTCTAAATAGGACAAATAAAACACTGCATTAATATACTGTGAGGAGTGCTATAATAGGAGTCATTATCATACCTAGTGGAACGACAAGTAGAAGTAAATATCTGCTGGGTTTGTTGTTAATGTTGTTGTTTAACAATGCTGGGTAAGGATTTTTTTTGAAGATTTACCTTTGGAATCACCTTTGTATATGAACTTGACTATAATTATAAGTAAATTATATATAATATGTATACATATATATAAAATATGTATATTCTTAGCTTCATTCCATATGTATTTATTTCTACCATTAACTAAATAAATCAGTTTTTCTACCAAGAATTTTGTCTAAGTCCTACATCCTCTAATAATAAATGAACTTTAAGTACAGAAAGAAACAAGGTATATACATAAGTTATTAAAGGATGCATAAGACAAAACAATTATAAACATTATAAAAACACTGAAAACATTTTCTTGACACCAAGTATGAAGAAAACATACACTGCTATTACACTGCTATACTCAGTATAATGCACAAACTCTCAGGAAGTATCACAAACATTTAGGAAGTAGAATTCAAATTGCTTCTATCATAGATAATATGATTCTGCCATTAAAATTCTCTAAAAGTAGACTAGAAAACTCTTGGATGACATCAACACTTTCAGCTAAGTAGCAGGAATATAGAATCCGCTTACCAAGATCAGCTACTTTCTATATAACTTTAACAAATTTGCAAAGAAAAATAAATCAGGAAAAAATTTCCATTCATCTTATCTTCCAAAAAGTAAGTGCATGAAGTACCAAGTAGTAAATCCAACCAAAAAGGTGAAAATCTTTACAGCAAAATCTTTAAGACAATAAAGAAAGAAATGGAAGTAGATATTAGAAGACACAAAGATCTTCAATACTCATTGATTGGAAAAAGGAAAAAAAATGCAGGCTTTTGCCAAGGGTATTGATTGCCCCCCACAACCTGATGGTAAAGCCCTATTGCTATAGAAAATTAAGTCATCAAATGCTGAGAAACAAAGTTAGTGCCCAACTAAAAATTTTATCCCCTCTGACTAGCATTTATGATACTAGAAGGTACTCTGAATGCTACCAAAAAAAGGAAGGTAATCAGCAATATCTCCCAGCTACAATACCTGCAAACCTTCAACAATGACTTGCCTGCATAATTTATTGGAGCAATAGTAACATAAATGTTATAAGGATAACCACCCAATTTTTCATTGCATTTAAGGCCCATTCCATGAGATGAAACCCATACCTGACACTGCTAAAGTAGTGGTAGAGGAAAACTACTACTGTTATACTGCTAAAGGAACAAAGCAATAAAATGACTCCTGCTACATTGCTATAACCATGTATCAGTACACCTCTCAACTCTCACCAGACACAGAGACACAGAACTAGAAATGTGCAGACAATGAAAGATTTTAAAGCACTTAGCCTTAAATAGGATATCTTTATTCAGCTTTAATACGTTGCAGTCAAATAAGATGTAGAGTGTTATTTCAACTTTTTATGTCTGTTGAGACTTGGTTCATATACTAATATGAGGTCAATTTTGGAGGAAGTTTGGTGGGCTACTGAGGAGGAAATATATTCTTTAGTGTTGGATAGTATGTTCTTTAGATAACACTTAGATATATTTGATTTATGGCATTATTAATCTGTTTAGTATTTTTCTAGATGACCTGTCTATTGGTATTGAAGTCATCCATTATTGCTCTGTTAAGATCAGTATGTTATTTTAGCTGTTGTAGAGTTTCCTTTTAGGAACTTGGGCATTCTTGTATTGGTGTATAAATACTTAGAATTTTACTAACCACCTTGTTTTTTCCTTTAATATTAATGTAGTTTATTTGAAGTCTATCTTATTAGTTATTAAAATAGCTACATGCTTGTTTCTTGGTTCCATATTCTTGGAATACCTTTTCCATCTTTTTACCCTAAGGTGATGTCTCTTCTTGGTGGTAAGTTATTTTTCTTGGATGCAACAGAAAGTTGGATACTGATTTCTAACCCAATCTATTAGTCTATGGTTTTTTACTGAGGAATTAAGATCACCAATACTGGGAGTTATTAATGAACAGTACTTATTAATACTCATTATTTTGTTTCTGTGGTGTGAGTTCTCATCTCTTTTGAAACTGCTGTAAGATTATGTCTTGTGTCCTCTTGGATGTAGTTAACCTTCTCCTCATACCTTTTTTGAGGTCCTTGACTGTATTCATAGCAGCTATTTTGAAGTCCTTGCCTTGTGCTTCATCCTAATTGCTTTATCTCAGGGCCTATTACAACAGTGTTGCTGGATTATGGGTGAGGGACATTGTCTTGACTGTTCATATGTTTATTTTTACACTGGTATATAGTCATCTTGGGTTATAGAGTTTAAAATCTTTCTTGGTGTAGATATCTAGTCTTGCCTTTGTTAGGTGGATATTCTGTTCTTTAGTTGCCATTGCCCACTCTAAGTCCTAGCCAAATGTAGTGGCTGTGGGGCACCATAATCCAAAGCAAGTGTAATGTCTGTGGATTCCCTGATAGAAAACAGTTCTGGGTCCCAGCAAAGTGTGGTGGATGTAGAGTCCCTGGTAGACACTTGTTCTATGGATGACAAGAAGTCACAGAGGAGTGGAGGTGGGCTAGAAGGAAAAGCTGAGAAAGGTAAAATAGGGAAGAACTAGGGTAGCCCTAGATCTGCACATAGAAACTGAATCCTAAAGGGATGGGTTAAAGAGAATCTCAGGCACGTAGGCTGTAACAGAACTGAGGATAAGTATTAAGATACCAGAACGTAGAGCAGGAAGGAGGATATAGGTCACCTACCCAGGTCCCACCCAAGTGTGTGGACTATGTGTCTCTGATAGAGAAGTTCTGTGGTTCTTTAGAGACACAAAGGATAGAAATGGGCAAGAAAGAAATCCTGAAAAGAGCCATGGAAAATAATGAGTGTGACTCTGGAACTACACCGAGAAGTCAAGTTCTGAAGATATGGAAGTGGGGCTGGGAGAAGATGCTCCTGCCAGCAGGCTGGAGCAAAACTAAGAGCAAGTCTGGAGAGACTGGAATAGAGGACAGAAAAGGAGATAAATGTCATCACCTTAGTCCCAGTCTAGTGTTACAGCTCTGGATTCCTGACAGCAAATCTGTGGTTCTACATAGTCACATGGAATGAGCTGGAGATGGCCTGGAAGAAAAGGCTGAAAGGGGTCATCAAAAAGTGTTTCAGTGTTGGCTATCACCTACTTTCTGGTCCATGGACAGCCCACAGGCTTCTCGCCATGTTCACAGACAACAGAGGTAAACTACATAAATTTTCAAAAATAACAGAGTCACATTTGAGTGAAATCTATCTCCCAAAAAAACTTTCAAATATTCTTAAATTCTTTCACAGATCTCACATTCTCACATACCATGGCAATGAGACCTAACATTGAAATGGGTCAGGTAAACAGCATTCAGTACATAACCAGTACAGTGACTATAGTCTAAGATTATCATGTTTAGAGCCTGAACTCAAGTGATCATTAAGTTCTGTTTTCAGATTGACACCCAAGAATATCCACTTGATTCTGTCTCTATATTTTACCATTGAACAAATAAACAGGAACATTCATGTTTTACCCAATATTTCTCTGATAGTTAAGGTCAACTGTGCTTAAAAGGAAGATCTGCAAACAATTAGTACATTCTCAAATAAAGATGCAATTATTCCTAACTACAACTGTAGACATGAAAGAAGATTGTTAACTGTACTTACAGGACCAAGGTGGTTCTCATCCATCACACATTTTCACAATACCACAGGTGAGGTAAGGGTCATAATGAAACCTTGTCTTCATTTCTGCCACCTTTCTGAGTACCAAGATATATTGGAAGCCATAACTGGCTTCAGAGTTTGAAGCATAAATACTCATTTTTTGGCATGTACATGGCAGATTAATTGGAAATAGATCTGAAAGAGTGGAGATATGAAGTGTTTTAGTGTAAAATATAGTCATTTCAATAGTTTTTGAGAAAAATCACAAAAAGTTGTAATAACTATATGAACAATTCATACTTCCTAACATTCCCAGATTTTAGTTAGAATGCTTAGAAAGACTGATATTTATGTATTTATCTTCTTCATATTGCTTATGTTTTATATCCCTTAGCTTTACTATGGCCATTTCATCCTCTCCTGAGTGACTGTGAACATTTTCCTTACCTGTACCAGATATCTCCAAAGGACACATTTCTGTCCTTGGCCATGATAGCTTTGATGATTCATTTTGGCTGGAACTGGGTGGAACAAGTAATTTCAGATGATAACCCAGACATTCAATTTTTCACTGGATTGAGAGAAGAGATGCACAAACACGGAGTCTGTTTGGCTTTTGTGAATGTGATCACAGAAAATAGACACCAGAAAAGAGCTGAAATATACTACAATCAGATCATGACATTATCAGCAAAAGTTATTATCATTTATGGGGACACAGACTCCACTCTAACTGTACACTTTAGACTATGGTAATGTTTAGGCACTCCGAGACTCTGGATCACCACCTCACAATGGGATATGACCACAAGTAAAAGAGAGTTCCCCCAAAACTCCTTCCATGGGATTCTCATTTTATCACATCATCATTCTGAGACTTCTGGTTTTAAAAAATTCATCCAGACAGTGCACCCTTCCAACTTCAGTAAAGACATTTCCCTTGCTAGGTTACGGTGGGTATATTTTAAGTGTTCATTGTCATCTCATTGTAAGACACTGAAAAACTGTTCAACCAAAATCTTACTAGAATGGTTATCCAGGAACCAGTTTGAAGTGTCCATGAGAGAGACAAGTTATAACCTATACAATGCTGTCTATGCTGTGGCCTATGCATTTCATGAAATGCTTGTTCAACAAATAGTTACATCACCAGACAATACTGGGAAAGGACTGGAATTTTATCCCTGGCAGGTAATATGTCTTCCACTGAATAATATGAATTGTCAAAGACATGGCTTAAAGTTTACCATAGATTCTAAATACAATTACTCTACAAATCTTTCTCCAAAGTGGGTGGATTTTTGTACTCTTTTGCTGCATAAGACATAAACCAGGTTAGTGGTATAAATTAACATCAAGAGACAACATGTACAGGAAACATTAGAATTGATGCTATTTGGTTATCCTCCACGATGTGACAGTAAGACCCTATTGCTGAAGATGCCACATAGTGATGACATAGAATATAGAGCAACTGAACTAGTGCTCAACCAAAAATTTCATCCCTACTGACTAGTGTTCATAGTGCTGAAAGGTGCTGTCCTCACTACTGAAGGGAAAGAGGAATCATCAATTTCTCCAAGTATCAAATCCTGAAAGTTATAATACTGGCATTTGTACATGATGGTGGCACAAATATTAGGGTGCTAACCAACCTAAATCCAACTTTCTGATTGGATTTAAGACTCAATCTATGAAATGGTATCCATACCTGACACTGTTAATGAAACCGAGAATCTGAATATAGATTGGTCATGGACCCAAGGAAAAACCTACTGCTACTATTCTACCAAAAGAGCATACAATAAGAAACTCTTAATAGCATGCTACTATACATATAGATCAGGGCATTACCCAACCCTTATCAGAGAAGCTCCTTCCTGCAGTAGATGGTAACTAACAGAGACTCACAACTGGACAATGTGCAAAAAGTGAGATACTTTGGGGACTCATCTCTAAATGTGATGTCTCTATCACACCATTCCCCTCAGGGATCAAGGACCTATATCAAAGAACGGATAGAAAAAAATCTAAGAGCCAGACTGTCTGATGATTTGGAAAGCATTATTTTACAGACACACAGGGTAGATGCACATATGAACTTACAAAGACCATGATAGACTGCATAAGAACTGCACAAGCACAAGTCAGACAAAATCCCAGCACAAAGGAGAAGCAGGCACAAATTCACATCTTGGGCAAAGAAGTTGTTAGCCATTGATATTTTCCTAGAGAGGAAAAATTAATTTTATTAATTAATTGATTAATTATTCTTCAATGGAATAATACTAGATATATCAGCCATACTTCAGGGCAGGCCCCATGCTCGAGTAGCTGTCCAACACAAATTGAACTCCATGCTTTTAATGGCTATATTCTTTTGTTTGTTTATTAAGAGAAAGAAGGAACATGATGTTGGGTGTGTAGCGAAGAAGGGAGGGTATGGGAGGTGCTGAGAGAGAGGAAAGAATAAAAACCTATACTGTAAGAAAATTCTCAAAGAACTTTTAAAAAGAAAAATAATTTAAGTTGATTTTGACCAGCATATTTCCAATACACACCCATTATTATAGTTTCAACATTTGAAACAAAATTATTATATGCAGCAATAAGCATAACACACACTTTAAATGATCAAGAACTTGTTTATTGATATAACAAAGTTTATTAACTTATGTTAATTAATTCTGCAACTGTATTTATGTACTGAGGACCTCTATTCACTAGCTGATTGTTTGATGATACTGATAAAGGAAAAGAAGTTAAGAATCTCTCACTCTCCATGAGTATCACTCAGATGTGCATGTTGTAGGCCATTAACTCTACTGAGAAACTATTTCCATGGCATAATGGTATTTAACTCTAGATGTATCTTCTTTTCTTCTATTATATCGAGGACATCTCATAATGCCATATTTTAGGATAGATAAATGAAAATTAAGAGCATTCATATTTTCAGATTATCTGTCCTAATGTGATAGTTGAAACTAAATAATAAATGTATTTCAGATGGGCCCTTTCCTGGAGAACAACCAATTTATAAATCCTGGAGATCAAATCAACATGAATCAGAAAGGAAAACTGGATACAGAATATGACATTCTCTACATTATGAATTTTCTACCAGGTCTTGGACTTAAGGTGAAAATAGGAAGGTTTTCCAAACATTTTCTACATGGTCAGCAATTGTTTATGACTGAAGACTTGATAGAATAGACCATGGACATTAGACAGGTGAGTTGGACTTAACTATGATGCTTTACAGGTGACATAAATACCAAATGTCTCAAGGTAGGTATGTGCTTCCTCACACAGGGTAGTGCATTACAACATTGGGTAATTTATTGACTCAATTTCTATCTTCCTCAATTTTCTTATATTAAATATGTGACACATTTGACTCAATTTTTGTATTTATTTATAATATGTATCATAAAATGTTTATAATATTATTTTAAAACACAACAAAATATCGCTCTTTGATTTGTTGTACTTGTTTATAAATGAAATTTTTCAGTGACCTGACTGTAAATCACAGTCTCTACTGTGGAGTAAGTCAAACTCTTTTTACTAACATGTATCTGATTTTTGTTAGAAACCACCTTCAGTATGCAGTATGCCTTGCAGTGTAGGCTTCAGAAAATCCCTTCAGAAAGGAAAGACTGTCTGCTGTTTTGATTGTACACTAGGTCCAGATAATGAAATTTCCAATATGACAGGTAATTACATGCCTTACCAATTAGTAAGTTGTATTTTTGAATCTGTTCTACTCACAGGTGAGTTTGGCAGCCAACATATAGATGTGTGTATTCAAGGATTTAATATAATGCTGCAATACATAATTTCATATAGATGCTAAAGATTGTATAAGTGGTGGTATTTGCCTTCTCTCAAGAGTCCCAGGGAAATTTTGAAAGTGATATAATTGGTGGTAAATCAGTTAGCTGACACATAAAAATAATTATTGTTAGCGTGAGTAGGAATAGATAAAAAATAAAATTAAACTTTAATATCAAGACTAGTATGTAAATAGTTGACTATAATTTAAATAAGAGCAAGGTGGAGATGAATGTAGTATGCAGACAGAAAATTTTCATTAAAATGTTCAGCATTAAACCAGGCAGTAGTGGTGCACGCCTTTAATCCCCACACTCCAGATGCAGAGGCAAGTGGATCTCTGTGAGTTCAAGGACAACATAGTCTACAAAATGAGTCCTAGGACAGCTGGAGCTACACAGAGAAACCCTGTTTCAAAAAACAAAATGAACAAAAAAACAAGAAGAAAAAGAATGGTCAGCATTTTTAGCTACAGAACACAGTGAGTAATGCAAGAAAAAAAGTTGAACTGAATGGTATATTGAAATTGGTAATAAAAATTATGTTTGGTCAAATGACACTATGGTATAAGTATAAAATCCAAAGTAATGAGTTAAATGCATTAACTTTGTCAGTTGAACACAGAATAATTTTACGTTGCATCTCATTTAACTTTCTAGTTACATGTATTTAGAAAGTCTTAAAATCATAACATAACATTTTTATTACATTTAGTAATGATAAAATTGTTAGAAAAATTGAAAAGAATAAACCAGTGGTTCTCAACCTTCCTAATGCTGCAACACTTTAATAAAGTTCCTCATGTTGTGGTGACCCCAACCATAAAATTACTTTCAACCTTATTTTATAACTGCAATTTTGCTACTGTTATGAATCATAAGGTAAAGATCTGTGTTTTTCAATGGTCTTAGGTGACCCCTGTGAAAGGGTTTGGGGTCACAACCCACAGGCTGAGAACCGCTAGAATAAATGCTTTCACCACATGCTTAGATATCAGTTTAGAAAAATAAGATGAAACTTAAAATTACTGAATAACAATATATGATCCTAATCGGAAGCCTGGTATTAGAAAGATTGAATGCAACTGGATGTGGTTTTTCATTTCAATTGAAATTTTAAAATTGAATGTACTGTAGTGTAAATTCCAAGCGCAGAAAGAGGTTCTTGTATTCATCTAGTATTGAGATGGAAAACATTCTTGCAGTGATATTTTCTAAATAAGTATTGTCATTTGTTCATTAACACTCAAATCTAATAAAGAAAACAATGAAAATGTGAAATACTCTACCCTACTAAAATTCTCACACTGAAACATAAAATCAAAAAGATTTTTAAGATGTAGGGCCATTAGGTGCTAATTACTTCACAGAGTTTCTGCCTTCCTAATTAATACTAGTTATGACTTTTTAAACAAATTTTGGGGCAGCATGTATGTCCAAGAAACTATATGAGAACATTGACATGTGGAATTTACTTTGAGCCTCATGGGCAGTTCATAACATGCATGGTGGTACTGGCTCTATGTTCCTTTATTGCCCTTGCTACAGAACAGTGAATATATTTTATTTTTATATATATATATATATATATATGCATATATATATAATATATATATATGCTTCTATGAATTGCCCACTCTAAAGTATCTTATTGTGCCTTCCTGAGTATTCTGTCCAAGTCTATTTTTGTTTTCATTCAAGATACTAAAAAGTCATAAATATGTATTATGGATAATAGTAACAGTTTTTTAAATATGCATAAGTTTAACATAGATTAGGTTTGACAGAGATAGAAAACATTCCTATACAACAACTTTATTTGAATTGCTATCTACAGTAACAAATAATGCCAATTTGGCTAAATCTTTCCAATGTATTAATTTAACATGTTTGTGAATAACAGAGAGAAATTAAAAGTGATGATATTTCCCTTCATGTATCAGACATGGATCAATGTATGAAGTGTCCAATTGATCAGTATGCCAAAACAGAACAAACTCACTGCCTCAAAAAAGTCGTGACCTTCTTGGTTTATGAAGACCCCTTGGGAATGGCTCTGGCTTGTTTGGCTCTTTGCTTCTCTGCTCTCACAGCTGTTATACTTGGTGTCTTTTTGAAGCATCAAGATACTCCCATTGTCAAGGCCAATAACCGAGTTCTCAGCTATGTCCTGCTCATTACCTCATATTCTGTTTTCTCTGTCCCTTGCTCTATATTGGCCATCCCCATATGGCCACCTGCATTCTGTAGCAGACCACATTTGCAATTGTGTTCACTGTAGCTGTTTCTACTATTCTGGCCAAAACAATTACTGTAGTAATGGCCTTCAAGGTCACTGATCCAAGAAAAAAGATGAGATGGCTGTTACTATCAGGGACACCTAACTATATCATTCCCATCTGCACCATGATCCAACTTATTCTCTGTGGAATCTGGCTGGGAAGATTTCCTTCATTTGTGGACATGGATCTACACTTTGAATATGGCCACATCATCATTGTCTGCAACAAGGGTTCAGTTATTGCCTTCTAGTGTGTGCTGGCATACTTGGGTTTACTAGTCCTAGGGAGTTTCACTGTAGCTTTCCTGGCCAGGAATCTGCCTGACACATTCAATGAAGCCAAGTTCCTGACATTCAGCATGCTGGTGTTCTGCAGTGTGTGGATCACTTTTCTCCCTGTCAACCACAGCACCAAGGAAAGGCAATGGTGGTTGTGGAAATCTTTCTATCTTGGCCTCCAATGCAGGACTGCTTGTTTGCATCTTTGCCCCAAAGTGCTTCTCAATTTTGTTAAGAACAGAGATAAATTTTGTACCAAAGTTCAGAGACACATGTTCCAAAACTGAAAATACCCCTTAAATTTTACTAGTGTCTTAAGTCCACACACCTATGGAAACATGTTTTTTATAAATTGGTCGAAAGTACACACTAAAGAAAGAAACAGCAACATCGACAAATGGTGCTGGTCAAACTGAATGGATGAATGTAGGAAAATGCAAAAATATCCATATATCCCCCTGCGAAAAACTCTACTTCAAATGGATTAAGGACTTCAACATAAAACCAGATATCCTGAATCTGATGGAAGAGACAGTGGGGAATAGTCTTGAACTCATTGGTACAGGAAAAGGCTTTTTGTAAAGGACACTAATATCACAGGCACTAAGACAAATAAAAGATGGGTCTTCAAGAAACTGAAAAGGTTCTGTAAGGCAAAAGACATCATCATTCGGGCAAAGTATCAGGACACAGAATGAGAAAAGGTCTTGACCAATTACACATCTAATAGAGGATCAGTATCTAAAATATATAAAGAACTAAAAAAAGCTGGACATTAAGAAAACAAATGACTCAATTTTAAGATGAGGTACAGATCTAAACAGAGAATTCTCAAAAGAAGAAATAAAAATGGTTAAGAAGCGCTTTAAAAATGTTCAAAACCTTAGTCATCAGGGAAATGCAAATCAAAGCTACTTTGAGATTTTTATCTTGGGGAAGGGAACTGGATCTACAGAATACAACAGAATACAAGAAATGGAAGAAAGAATCTTAGGCATTGAAGATACAATAGAGGAAATAGATTTATCAGTCAAAGAGAGTGATAAATCCAATAAATTCCTAACACAAAACATCCAGGAAATCTGGGACACCATGAAAAGACCAAACCTAAGAATTATAGTGCCTGAGAAGGAGAAGAATCCCAGCTCAAAGGCACAAAAAACATATTCAACAAAATCACAGAAGAAAACTTTTCCAATCTAAAGAAATACATGCCTATAAAAGTACAAAAACCTTACAGAAAACCAAATAGACTGCATAAAAAAGTCCCCTTGCCACATAAACACAGAATAAAGAAAGAATATTAAGAGCTGCAAAGGAAAAAGGCCAAGTAACAAATAAAGGCACACTTATCAGAATTACACTTGATTTTTTTTCAAAGACACTACTTTATTAAAATAAACAGCCAATAAAACAAGCAAAACAGTTTGAAATAAATTACAAATGTTTAGTTACAAATTCCATGAAAGGGGGGAATAGTTACAAAGGGTATTTTAGGTGTAGATTTATACTTCTTTTCCAAATTCCTTATTTTCGTAAGGAGTACAAGTTTTTAAAAGATAACTACCTGCCAACACCCACAGGTTCATTCTGTGGAGCATCCAAGCTTGGACACTTGACTTTTCAATAGAGACTCTAAAAGCCAGAAGGTCCTAGACAGACACTTTACAGACACTAAGGGACCATGGATACCAGCCCAGACTACTATACTCAGCAAAATTTTCAATTAACAAAGATGAAGAAAACAAGATATTTCATGACAAAACCAGATTTAAACAATTTCTATCCACAAACCCAGCACTATAGAACATACTAGAAGGTAAACTCCAACCCAACAACCTCAGTTACATCCACAAAAACTCAGGCAATAGATAGTCTCAATGCACCAAAACCCAAAGAAGGGAAACACAGACTATCATTACCATCACCAAAACCAAAAAACAACAGGAATTAACAATCACTGGTCATTAATATCTCAATATCAAAGGACTCAATTCACCAATAAAAAGACACAGGCTAACAATGAATGCAAAACCAGGATCCATACTTCTGTTGCATTCAAGAAACATACCTCAATTTCAAAGATAGACATTACTTCAGAGAAAATGGTTGAGAAAAGATATTCCAATCAAATACACCTAATAAACAAGCTGGTGTAGCTATCCTAATAGCTAATAAAATAGACTTCAAACTAAAATTAATCAAAAGATATGGAAAAGGGCTTTCATATTCATCAAAGGCAAAATCCATTAAAATGAAGTCTCAATTCTGAGCATCTATGCCCCAAGTACAAGAGCACCCACATTTGCAAAAGAAACATTACTAAAGATAAACTCACACATCAAACCCCATACATTGATAGTGGAGGACTTCAACACCCCACTCTCACCAACAGACAGGTATGCAAGACAGAAACTTGACAGAGAAACAAGAGATGTTATGACTCAAATGGACTTAATAGACATCTACAGAACATTTCACCCAAACATAAAAGAATATACCTTCCTCTCATCATCTCATAGAGCCTTCTCTAAAACTGACCACATACTCGGTCATAAAGCAAATAGCAATAGACACAAAACAATTGGAATAACCCCTTGTATCTTATCAGACAACCATGGGCTAAAGTTAGAGATCAACAATAATACAAACTACAGAAAGTCTACAAGCTCATGGAAACTGAACAACTCTAAACTGAATCACCACTGAGTCAAGAAAGAAATTTAACACTTCCTAGAATTTAATGAAAAGGAATGCATAACATACCCAAACTTATGGGACACAATCAGAGCAGTGCTAAGAGGAAAGTCCTTAGTACTAAGTGCCTACATAAAGAACTTGGAGAAATCTCACACAAGTAACCTAACAGCATACCTGAAAGCTCAAGAACAAAAAGAAGCAAACTCACACAGGAGGAGTAGATGGCAGGAAAATCAAACTCAATGTTGAAATCAATAAAATTGAAACAAAGAGAACCAAAAAAAGGCCATTCCAGCCAGTAGACCAGAGAAAAAAACAGAAACCAAGGGACAAAACACCCATCCAACAAACCCAGAAATTTGCACCAAGACCTATAATCACTACAAATCCAGATAACTAAACATCAGTGGAAGAACACAATTAATATGAACCAAGGCAATATGTTACCACCGGAGCCCAGCCATCCCACTATAGAAAGCCCTGAATATTCCAACATAGCTGAATCACAAGAAAATGACCTTAAAGCCAACTTTATGAAGATGATAGAGATCCTTAAAGAGGAAATGAATAAATCCCTTGAATAAATAGAGAAAAAGACTACCAAAAATTGGAGGAAATCAATAAATCCCTTAAAGGATGTCAAGAAAGCAAAGAAAAAACAGTTGAAGGAAAAGAATAAAATGGCTCAAAACCTGAAAATAGAAGTAGAAGCAATAAAGAAAACACAAACTGAAGGAATTCTGGAAATGAAAAATCAAGGTAAGCAAACAAGAACTATAGATGGAAGCATCACCAACAGAATACAAGAGATGGAAGAGAGAATCTCAAGCACTGAAGACACAATAAAAGAAATAGATAACATTGGTCAAAGAAAATGTTAAATCTAAAAATTTCCTGACAGAAAACTTCCAAGAAATCTTGGACATTGTGAAAAGACCAAACCTAAGAATAATAGAAACAAAAAGGAGAATATTCCCAACGCAAAGTCACAGAAAATATTTTTAACAAAATAGTAGAAGAAAATTTTCCTAACCTAAAGAAGGTTATGCCTATAAAGGCACAAGAAGCTTACAGAACACTAAATATTGGAACAGAAAAGAAAATCTCCTCACCACATAGTTATAAAAACACTTAACTCACAGAACAAAGAAAGAATGTTGAAAGCTGCAAAAGAAGAAGGCCAAGTAACATATAAAGGCAGGCCTGCTAGAATTACACCAAACTTCTCAATGGGGACTCTAAAAGCCAGATGGACCTGGAGAGATGTCCTGCAGACTCTAAGAGACCACAGATGCCAGCCTAGACTACTATATCCAGCAAAACATTAAATCACCACAGGTGGGGAAAAGAATATATTCCATGATAAAACCAAATTTAAACATCTAACCACAAATCCAGCCCTACAGAAGGTACATGGAAAACTCCAACCCAAGGAGGTTAACTACATGAACAAAAACACAAGCAATAAATAATCTCACACCAGAATAACCCAAAGAAGGAACACACATACACACACACACACACACACACACACACACACACACACATACCCTACAACAAAACAACAGGAATTAACAATCATTGGTCATTGATATCCCTCAATATCAATTGCCTCAATTCCCCAATAAAAAGACTCAGAATTACAGAATGGATATGAAAACAAGATCCATCCTTCTGGTGCATACAATTAACACACCTCCACATCAAAAATAGACATTACTTCAGAATAAAAGGCTAGAAAAAGATTTTCCAAGCAAATGGTCTCAAGAAACAAGCTAATGCAGCTATTCTAATATCTAACAAAATAAACTTCAACCCAAAATTAATCAAAAGAGATAGAGAAGGATATTTCATACTCATCAAAGGGAAAATCCACCAAGATGACATTGCAGTTCTCAATATCTATGCTCCAAATGCAAGGGCATCCACATTTGCTAAAGAAACATTACTAAAGTTTAAGTCACACATCAACCCTCACACATTGATAGTGGGAGAATTCAGTACCCTACTCTCACTCATGGACAGGTTACCCAGACATAAACTAAAGAGAGAAATAATGGAGTTAACAGATATGAATCAAATGGAGCTTAAAGGTATCTACAGAGCATTTCACTCAAATACAAAAGAATATACCTTCTTCTCAGCATCTCATGGAACATTCTCTAAAACTGACCACACACTCAGTCACACAGCAAGTCTCAACAGATACAAGAAAATTGAAATAACTCCCTGCATCCTATCAGACCACCATAGATTAGAGCTAGATTTCAACAACAGTACCGAATTCCCCCCAAGCGCCTGCCTTGAGGAGATTTCCACCAGGGTCCAGAACAGACACTACAAGAGGCTAAGGATACTAATCTGAGGGATATTCAATGAGTCTAAGCACACTGAGTTCGTTAGTCCATTCACTTTATTCTTTTAAGTAAATTCTACCTACACAGTTTCTCTTCTGTTATACTAAGCTTCTCTCAGTCCCTTCTGCTCTCAGTCCTTTCTCCTGTTCCCTCATCTCTATCTAGCTCTTTCCATCTTTGGCTTCATCTTTGTTCTTCTAAATGAATTCTCCCCAATGCTCTCAGAGAATCAGTATATATACACATGCAGTAATTGTTTGGCAAAACAATGCAAAGCTTGAAGTTTTCAGGGTCACAGAGAGAGATGATAACAAAAACATAAAGCAGTAATTGTCAGCTTCCAATTACAACCCAAAACGGGGAGTGACTAAAGGGGGGTTCTCTGATAAGGTCAACTAAAGGCTAAGATCAATTAGGGAATTTATGTGCTCAAACTATAATCTACAAATGGCTAGGTAGAATGTTAGAGGTCAATAAGTCACTAGAAAGTAAACTGTCTTTGGTGCCATTCCCTCTGCCTCCCTGCTCGTCCTGGGTGCACATGCTTTCAGATAGCAAGGACATATGCTAGGTGGCTAAGCAAACTATGTCAGAGCATGTAGCATTTGGCTGGTAAAAGCACCTTCACTCAGAATAATTGCTGAGGAGAAAATCTAGGAAAAGCACCTGGCTGAGGAGGAATTAAAACTTAATTTGCATTAAAAAAGAAGCTTGGCACCTATCACCTGCCTGGCCTTGCAGGTAATCTCCTTGGGTCAGTGGGAAGTAACTGCCTTAACTCAGTAACTAGCAAAGGGCTAAAACATCATCCCAGGAATGTGAGGAGTAAATCTCTTACATTAGGGTCTTGTGTAAATAACCCAGGGTGAAGGTAAGGAGTTGAGGATTTCATTGTTAGTTGTTCTTTTCTCTATCTGTGAGTGAGATGAGCTAATGTTTATCTATGTGCAGTTTTGTCCTTGGAAAAAGGTATCTTTCCTGAAATACTTTTGTCTGGAGAATGGTCCTGGCCAGATATATGTTAATGAAAAAATAAACACAGCTGGGGGCAGTGTTTATTTACCACTTACCCCAAATATATAGGGAAAGTTGTGCCCAAGATTGAGATGCAATCATGAGATTATATAGATACATAACAAGGAGATGCATAGTAAATGGGGAAAATCATAGCTGTTATTGCACAAGAAGTTTAAAACAAGAGATAGGCAATTCATTCAAAAGGCAGTAACTCCATAATGCCTTGCATGACGGTTTCCTCTAACAGAACCATTAGTTCTGATAGGTTGACCTTCTGAACTCTAGTTGTCACTGCTGAATACACTCATGGACTTTTGCTACCAGCAGCTCTCAATGGTGGAGCTCAGAGAACCCTGCTGAAGATGGGGGAGCAAGGATTGTAGGAGCCAGAGGGGTCGAGAATACCAGGAGAACACAGACAACAGAATCAACTAATCATAGTGGCTCACAGAGACTTGAAGTGAAAATCATGGAGCCTGCATCAGTCTATGCTAGGTCTTCGGTATAAATGTTATGGTTATTAGATCAGTGTTTTATGGGAGTCCTAACAGTGGAAGTAAGAGGTGTCTCTGACTCTTTTGCCTGCTCTTGGGACCCTTTTCCTCCTACTGGGTTGCCTCAACCAGCCCTGATATGACGGTTTGTGCCTAGTCTTATCTAGTTACTTGTTATGCTGTGTTTGGTTGATATCCCTGGTAGGACTGCTCTTCTCTGAAGGGAAATGGAGGTAGAATAGATTTTGGGTGAGGGGAGGTAGGGAGGTAACTAAGAGAAGAAATTGCAGTTGAGATGTATTGTGTGAGAGAATAATAAAGAAAAAGCGACCTGGAGAGATGGCTCAGTAGTTATAAGCACTCACTGCTCTCCCTGAGGTCCTGGTCTCAATTCCCATTGCCCATGTGGCAGCTCACACTATCTGGAACTCCAGATACAGTTCTAGGGGATTTGACACCATCACACAGACATATATGCAGGCAAAACACCAATGCACATTAAATAAAAATAAATTAAAAAAAGAAAAACAAAAATTCAATAAAGACTATTCATAATTGCTTTTGAAGATGTTCAGAAAAGAGGGTATTTATACATGATTGGTTAATTTGGATACTGTTTATTCAATAGAGTATCCACATTCTTAAATATCCAAAAAATAGAATAATTGTGTAAGCCAAAAATCTCATATATAAGTACTTAGTAAAAGTACTTGAAATTAAAGTAGGAATAAATGTCTTGTTTTTCATATTGAGGAAGATATAATTGAGAAGTCAAATGATGAAATCAAATTGTGTGTTTAACAGATGAATAGTAAAGATTCATTAACATAAATATACTTTGGATTCTGCTTTGAACATAGAAATATCATTAGTGACAACATAAATGGATGCACATGATTAAGCTCAATGAAATAGTCTGATCACAGAGGGATCAATACTGAAAGCAATAACTTATATACAGAATTACATGGAATTAAGCTAAAAAAATGTTCATTATCAAAAGGTAGGAGTATGGAGACAACAGGGATTTGGTGATATGAGAGCATAGATATTCATGTTCTCAGGAGAAACAATATTTTTCCTCAATAAGATTTATTTCAAAGTATGTTGAGTACAGTACATAATAACATGTGTGTATTTCTTAGTTTAAAACATGTAGATCTCAAGAGTTCTCATCAGGAAAATGTTATATTTCAGATGAGAAACTTGTTGATTAGTTATTTAATTATATGGAAAGTGTTCATGAACAATAACACTATGTTGTCTCCCTTAAATATTTATAATTGTTAATTAAAATAAAAGTAGAAAAATTTTCAAAGGAAGATTTGTAGCTACATGAATAGATGTAGATTGCAAATACAAATAAAGAGGAACAGATAAAACAGACACATGTAAATACAACTGAAGGCATGTATGTGCAAATAGGTGTTGATATAGATAAAGCAGCAATAGATGTAAAGTTATTTCAGATGGCCTACTAAATATATTCAATCTTCAAAATTTTTAATTTTAGATTACAAATTTTTGCTTCTAGGGCTGGACAGATGGCTTAGAATAAAGAACATTTGCTGTCCTCACAAAGGATGCAAGTTCAGTTCCCAACATCCACATGGCAGTTCACAAACATCTGTAACTCCAGGTCCAGGAGATCCAATATCCACCTTACAGTCTCCACAAGTACCAAGAACACAAGTGGTGTACGTACACATGTGCAGGGAAAACAATCATGAAAATAATACCAAAAGAAATAAATCTTTAAAAAATGAATTTTCATTTCCAGTATATGCAGATGTGTGCACACATACTTGAAGTTATATGTATATGATATCATTTCCTGTCTTAACACATTCTATTTTATTATGTACTTCTATACATTTGTTCTGGGAAAGTGTGAGCAATTCTTACATCATGCCTTCTGCGAACATACCCTAAGATGTAAAACTTTTCTGAGTGCTCCTTTGACTTCTGTGTTTCTTAGGCTGTAGATGATAGGGTTTAACATGGGGGTAATGACACCATACAGCATAGAGATGAGTCTGTCTCTGGCAGGAGAATGTTGACTGGAGGAGGG
>LZPO01077371.1:9961-20210 GCA_001675575.1 Neotoma lepida
GTGTGTGTGTGTGTGTGTGTGTGTGTGTGTGTGTGTGTGTGTGTGTGTGTGTGTGTGACTATACCACATTTGTGCAGGTGCCTGCAGAGGTCAGAAAGGGTGTCAGGGTTACCCAACTTGAGTGTTGGGAGCTGAACTCAGGTCCTCTGGGAGATCATCAAGCCCTCTTAATCTTGAGCCATCTCTCCATCCCTTAGGAAGTATTTTAATTTTAGTTAAGTTGGCAAAAATTATAATGAATATGCAAATTAGAAATCAGAAAGTGTGCATTACAAATATTTGCACATTTGTAAGAATCCGAAGACTCAGGCTCTCCTTTCGAAGAAGAAAACGTTGAGATACATGAAAGCAGCTACGGTTTGGATGAAGTCAGAAAAGTTCAAGTAAAAACTTCTGCTCTCTTATTCAGCCTATTCACTCCCCCGAGTGTCTTCATGACAAATTTGCTGGGTTTCTTTCAAGCTGTCTCCTTCCCCTAGCCAGACTGCGGTGTTGCAGTGTGGAGATAGGGCTAGTCACTGTACTTTCCTGCATACACACATCATCATCAGAATCTTCTGTAAAGTGGTAACTGCTGAAACTTGTCCTTTTCATATTCTGAACTCTTAGTAAAAGGCATTAAAAAAAATCCCATTTCATTTCAGTTTATTAAGTAAACAAAATTAAAAAGATGCCACGGATAGTGAAATAGAAACTTAAAATACTGTCCTTCTGGGTAACTTTATGCCTTTATATAAAAATCTGTCATTAATTAACTCCTTATCAAAATGCAAACTTTGAACCTGGAGCTCACTTACAGTGTTTCAGCATCACTTACTGGCTGTAAGTGGAGAAAGACAAACATATTTCCTGATTGTATCCTTCAAGTATTTCTTCCAAAAAGTACACTGTGAAGACATGCTTTATAAATATTCTCAACATTTATGTATTTCTTGTGGGAGTCAAAATATTTAAATCACTTTTTAAAGATTATTTCAGAAGATGGGTTTGGAAGTAGCACCAGGAATTTCATCTAAAATTACAAAAATAGATGAAAACTGTTAAATGGAAAATGTATTGGAAAAGATTGGTGGGGAGTCGACTGGGAGCGTTTCAGGGGGGAGGGGGGAGGGAGTAGTTAGGAAAATCAGCTCATACAATTCCATGAGAATTCCTTGGGAGAGACTCCAGGTGCATTAAAACACATGGAAAGGAAAGGGGAAACAGACCTATGCTAGCATCTAGGTCTGTATGCTAGGATCAGAGGTAATTAGGAAAGTCAAGGTAGAAAGGTCAAAGGGAGAATTCAAACACAACAGCAACAACAACAACAAAGCAAAAACAGTTATATCCTAGGGAAACAATGCACAGTGGTTTGGAAAATATTTTTTATAACATTGCCATTCAGAGAAACTGAACATTCAATAGTGCTAAAGCCTGGAAATTGGGTGACATGGAGTACAAAACCTGTGAAATCTGGAGAAGAAACTCTAGGTATGTTAAAGAAGGCCACATGAGTGAGACTAGAAGTAGGAAGTCACACAGTTTTTGTGTAGTCACTCAGGCAGATTTGCTGTAGTCTGTAAAATTGCCTGAAGGAAAGAAAGGCTGAAAATAAGGTGTCCACTTGAAAAGCTTTCACAGTGGTCCCAAAGACTCCAATCCAGANTGCNGGTAAGCTGATAGTGGAAGAAGGAATGGGCAGATATAAAAGACATTAAGGAAATTGATCAACAGAGTATGTGATGAACCCCAGGAGGTAAGGGAAAGCAAGATTCATGGGTGCTATTTCCTTGTCTGGCCAGGATGCCACCCTCTGGAACTGAGAAAGAGAGCTTTGGCAACAATGACAGACAAATCAACAAATAGGTCCAAGCCTCTAAGACTGAACTGTTGAAACCAGAAACATGAACTTGATTTATAACAAATTCAATTAGCATATTTATTCACCACTTTTGTTTTGAGTTGAAGTACAAAATACTGACATTGATAAAACTAAAATATTTCTATAGACAAGGACTAATAAAGCTGGACCAAAGGCTTGGGGGCCCTAGAGAAGATGTAAAACCTGGTTTAACTTTGGAAGATGGAGTAAAGTNTAAACTAGAGGAGGTATATTATCTACTAATAAAATATTTAATAGGCTTGGATTCAAAACCTGACTAACTCTGGCTGTGAGCCCTTGCTCAACTCAATTAGGCTTTCTAGCCATAAAAGTTCTCATTTGTGTTATAAGAATATTAATAGTCTTTCTTACAAAATGTAAGCAATTTAAAAGCTTTTGTCTTATAGTAATTGGTTGAAGTTAAAGTACTAAAACTATTAATCATCAAAATGACAAAGATTATAGAATGTAGAAATTATAAGCAGAGGAGGGATTTCGACCTTAAAAAAAAGAAATTAAACATAATAGAAAAGGTAATTATGACATGTCAAATCTTTGCAAATGTTGTCATCAGAATAGATTAAATGGCAGAAGCCGTTAGTATAAGCAGCACTTGTCTTTGTCTGTTTTTGTTTATCTTTTTCCATTTATCAGAACAGAGAATTTGCTCTCCTGCCCACTTGAATTTGGATGTGGTCAGTGAGAAGTTCTGGCTAATAAAATGTGAGTGGAAGGAGCTCTNGAGAAAAGCATTTAATTTCATGGGCTTAAGTATCCAGTTCCCTGATCTTCCTGTCATGAGAAACCTCTAAAACTGTGGTTGACTTGGAATCAAATGCTGTTAAAACATTCAATTAACCTGGCTATTTCAGCCAAAGATCCCTAATCTAGCTTCACTGAACACAAACAATACCCATAATGGGTACCATTTGCTGCTTTAACATACTTTAAACTATATTGCCTGATAGAATTTTCTATTACAAACACGACAGTAATAAGAGAAGGGGAGTTCATCTTCTCTCTAAGCCTGGATTAACATATATGCTATATATTGATATATCAAAAAGAAAATAGTAACATTAAGATTGTATATAATAAATCATTTATATAATTTTGTCTTAATGAATATTGATAAAACAGTCCATTTCATTATTCATATTAGTTTATTTTCTTTTGTATGTGTATAATTAAGTGTTTTTAAATGCATGTATTTGGGTACAAGTATATATATATGTGGGTGCTGGCACATGCATGGCATGGTGGCATGTGTAAATCAAAAAACCACCTCAGATGTCTATCCTTGCATTCTACCTTGTTTGAGGAAAGGTCTCTTGTTTGTTGCTGTGTACTTCAGGCTACCTGGGTGACAAGTTTCTAAGGAGTCTCCTGTGCCAGCCTTCCATCTTTCTTCATGAACGCTGGGATTACAGATGCCACTACCACGGTCAGCATGGGTTCTAGGGATTTGAACTCAGGTCCCTGTGTTTGCTCAACNAGTGTTTTAAACACTGAGTTCTCTCTCCAACCCTTAAAATAATTTTCTAAGCTTTTAATATTACACCTTTCCCCCTTGTCTCCCCTCAATCATGGACCTCCAGGAAACCATGAAGTATGTTTACACAAGCTTAAAATAAAGAGTCTGCTGAAAATAACCATGTCCTGTATGCACNGCAAAGGATGGTGAAAGGCACAATTGGGAGTGAAAGAATCTTGCAGAATTCAGTATTCTTTGGGTAAGTGAGCTANTAGATGGAGAGTTCCTCTCTGATAGACANAAGAAGAATTTCTGGAGGAAGTCTGAAGTTACAACTGAATAAATAATAGTAGAGGTCTAGAAAACAAGAAGTGTTTAGAAACAAATTGAGACAGGAAAATGGTATGTCACAGGATGATGAAGATTACAGAAGTGCAGCCTCCAAGCTGGGACCTAGGCTTCTAGGGTANGAACTGCAGGAAATGAAGAATGTCACTTTGATGTTGTGTAGCAGATGACACCCAAGCTTCTGTAGCAGAGTGAGCCTCCCTGCAGGAAAGCTTGCATGGTTTTTGATTCTAAACTAAAGGTTCAGCCAGAGAGGTTACTTTCCACTTTGTAGCAGCATTTGATTCTCAGGTCAGCCCCTGGCACAGAGTAGCTCCGAACCGAAAATGAGCAAGCGAAGAGATATCGCTGAAGTTCTCAGTGCTTCTCAGAGATGAGAGGCTTCCAGAGAAGGGAGAGTTTAGGAAGGCTGATCTGAAACCTTAGTAGAGTGTCTCTTCATTCACCACCAATGGCAAGAGGATCCCCTTGAACTGTTAATTGGCTCAGTTAATCTTCACTGCTTGAAGAACTCCCACTCCTTCCTCTCTTTTAAATTGAAAATCTTCAAGCACCACAGGATAATGAGATAAAATGACCTATAACACTGTAAATAATATGAAGCCTGATCTCCCCAGCTGTCCGCTTACTCCACCCATCTCAGTAGAGTCAGCTGGAGCCATCACTAGATATTCCTCACTTTCTCCTAGGAGACAGTATCACACATCCTAGGAGACAGTATCACACATCCAAGTACCTCCACCAAGAATGTTCCCCTCCTGGGGGATGTCTTTCTGTATGCTGTCAATATGTGTTGTTCTGATTGGTTAATAAATAAGCTGCTTNGGCCTATGGCAAGGCAGCTTAGGGGCAGGCAGGAAATCCAAAGACAGAGACAGAAAAGGGAAAGGCAGAGTCTGAGTAGACACCATCATACCATCCAGGGAGCAGCATGTAATGGCACACAGGTAAAACCATGGAACATGTAGCAACATATAGATTAATAGAAATGGGCTGAGTTTAGTTACAAGAGCTAGCTAGCAAGAAGCTTGAGCCATAGGCCATGGCCATACAGTTTTTAAATAATATAAGCCTCTGTGTGATTATTTTATAAGCNGCTGTGTGACTGTGGGGCTGGAAGGGACCATGAGGCCAGGCCAGACCAGAGAAAACTTTCAACTATATTCTCTCCCTCTTTTTTTTCAGTCAAATTCACTTCTCATCTCTCAACCACATCTTACAATCCACTTTTTATGGAGTCTTACAGAATCAGATCCTCTTGGAGAGGGTTAGNTATCACTTATTATTTTTCCTTGTAGCCATTGTCAGAGTAGTTATTTATACATGAGTTATTAACAGATGTCTGCTTTCCTTGATAGGTCCTAAACTCCATGAAGACAAGAGACCACAGATTATAATTAAGCTAGCTTCACCNGTGCCCACTCACATGGTACACAGACCAAACAAAGACTTCTGGTGCACTTGGTTGAGTGAATTAAATTGCAGAATGAGACAATGTTGTGTAAATGGGCCAGCGTGCTTGTTGAGTATCCCTAAAGCTTAGCATAAAAGTAAAGGTGTTAGGTTGGGGGTAGATGGTAGAAATTGTCGGTAAAATCTTACAAAGTATATGCGATTTGATGTCAGCATCTGCAGGACAAAAACTACATTAACAGCAATCCTCATGGGAACTTCATCTTGCCAATAGTACAGATATGACAATGTGCTGCTTTGTTGGTAGAACTGAACTTGAGGAACTATGAAGAAAGAGTTTAGTAACCTCTGGCTTAATTCAAATCTTAGATGGTTTACCATTCTGAGTATTTACACTGTTTCTAACTGAGCCCTCAGTACATAGAGGCCAGTTTTGCTGTCTATACTTTGGATAGTTCTAGAATTATTTCCTTCCCAATAGATATGGATATTACATAAACTTTCTAATGATTTAGAATACTGCAATGCCTCATGTTTTTTTCTCATCGATTATTATGGGAAATGAGAGTATAAATTTGGAAGATAGGGCAAGATGCATCAAATGACCTTTGATAAAACAGGAATGGTTTTATTTTAAAATATCAAGTATCTTTCTGGGGTTGTTTTATGTATGCCAGTTTACATCTACCATAAAGAGAGAGGACAACAGGGAAAAATGCAGTGCTGCTTTTACTAGAATTAGAATTAACCTTCTGTGAATCATGTAAAGCTGTCTATAAAGTCTAATTATGTCAATATCTAAATCATTCCATCTAGGATTTGTAATAGGAGTCAGTGCTCAGAACTTAAGTGTGAGTGACTATGCTCTGTTCAAGACTAATTCCTATAGACATGGGCTCTAAGCAACATGGAGCTGTATATTTTAAGACAAAATATTGAAAGTTATTTTTAAACAAAGAAGAATTGCTTACAAAAATCAAGCACTTTAGCTTTNCAAGAGAAAATTTCTAATATGATTTCAAAGAAGGATAACAGAGAGTGACTGTAGTAATGAAGCATTCAAGTAGGGATGATAATACATGTTCAGTGAAAATGATGGTTTTCTTATTTGGGGAACATTTAATACAAAATATAAATTGGTTAGTGAGTGTGCCATGTTTTGCAATATAGGAACTCTTGGCAACTCAAGCCTGAACAATAATCAGAATGGGGCCTCATGCTGTGAAATATTTTAAACATGCTTAGTACTTTTCTCATTCTGAAAAACATTTCTATATATTCTATCTGGGGTAAGTGAATGGTACTAAACTTATTTACATAAAGGTTGTATGACATGTCTCTATCACTCATTTTGCCTACATTGAAAAACACTTGTTTTGTTCTAAAACCAACCTCAAAATCTTAGAAAAATACAGATTTAAATACAATGATGTACTAGGCAAAGCAAGCCATCTTAGCAGTAACTGTTATTTTATGTTATAATCAAGCATCTTTCTTGGTACCAAAGACCATATTCCTGATTATCTGTACTTCCTAAAATCTAACTCCTAAAAAAAAAAAAAGTTACTGGGTAAGCTGTTTGGAAGGGTGACATTTAAGCAAATATTCTGCAAGCTAATCAAGGATGGAACAATTTTAAGTGTTAAACTACCTTATTCACAGATCTTTACAAGTGATGAACTTCTCTCAAGAGACCATGAATTTCCAAGGCAGCCCAACTTCACTTCTTTGAGACATAGAACAAAACAAAAAGCTGTGAATATAGGAAGAGATTTGTAGGGGAGAAGGGGGCCATCAAAGGTTAGAGGTAAATAAGGTGATTTCCTTATATTTATTACATAAATAAATGTATGAGATTTTCAAGGGGCAACACTTTTCTTTGAAAGAGATATGAGTTTGGAGATCAATTTGGACATAATGAACCATAATGAAATAATCTACTTCTATCTTCACATGTTAGAAACAAGAAGTTTAATTCTTCTTTTGTGGTTCTATTGTAAGACATGTAGATGAGAATTATTTAAACCATGCAAGATTTTTAAAAATTTTTTTTAAATAGCCCCCACATCACTTGTCTCTTTGAGTTTGAACTTTCCGTTTCCTCTCTGGCATATGCCTCTCTCAAGTCTAAGCTCCTGGAAGAATCCACTAGTGCATCCTCCTAGGAAACCATCAGCTCCTCTGGCCATTATACCCTCCCTCCCTCTCCTCAATGCCATGTTTCCAATATGGTAATCAGAGAGATCTCTGAATTATATGACTCAACCAGTCAATGCCCACAGGAGCCTCTCTTCACATAAGCAATGAAATCCACAGCCCTCACCAGTGCCCACTTCGCTGTACTCTGCCACATCACTGTCAGATCATAACTGACAAAACCCAGCCCTCTTTCTGGAGTGAACTTACTAGAACTTGACAAATTGCAACCACATCATTTAAGTTTTTGCTCAACATCAACACTTCAGAAAGATCCTGCCTGACATAATAGACTGCCATCATTGTTTATCCCAGGGGATGGCTTCAGTTCTTTACAATTCTTCCTACTCACAGAAATAATACTCAACTTTTCAGTTTCTCTTGCCCATATCCTTGATTAAAATGTAGGCGTATAGGATAAAGACTTTCAAATCAAGTCCCTGCTTCATTGTCTGTGCTGAGAGGATCAGGTAGCCCAAATTATGTTCTCTGTGCATAGCTGTTTAATAATAAAAGAAAGAAATCAAGAGTCCGTGATTTCATAATGCTTATTTTAAATGCTCATCACCCTCAACATATGTGAGTTAAGCCAGGGTGAACCTTCTCTTCTGCATACCAAATAACATAAAATAAATGGCTCCAAAGACTCATGTGTTCTATCTACCTCAGATAGAAAAATAGAAGATATTTTCCAATGTCAACAAAGAACTAAATATGTTTTAAAATATTTCACAGTATAGGACCCTCTTCTGATTATTTTTAGGGTTTGAGTTGTCAAGGACAACAATGTTCTTAAACATGTCATACTCAGTATCATCTCCAAAATCATTGATTCTCAGATGGTGACACTATTATATGGTGGTTGTGTCTTAAGGATGCTAACCTCAATAATAAGTTAATCCACATATGAGTTCCTAATCAAATGTGTTAGGGTACTAATTGGAGGATGTGAGTTACTTGGAGTCTCTTTGAATACTCTCTCTCTCTCTCTCTCTCTCTCCTGATGATGCAAACACTTATATTCTAGTACACAAATCCACTATGATACTCTTCTTCATCATGGGCCCAATAATAGCAAAGTAACCAGATAATCATGGACTGAAACCTCTGAAATTGTGAGCCAAAATTAACCCTTTTTTCTTTTAAATTGATATTCTCAGATGTTTGTCACAGTAATGTAAAGGCTATATAATACTACTAGCATCTATTGAGTATTTAACATAGGCTAGGCAGTGTCTGAGACACTTATATATGTTATATAAATATAATATAAAGTCACAACAATCCTGTCGTGGTAATAATAACCAATACCATACAATCTAATGGCATAATGAAGCATCAGTTCCAGATAGCAGAGTTTCAGAAATATACTTTAACTTCAGGATGCTACATTATCCTTTGTAGAAAAATCATCACAGGGGACTGCAATGATTTAACAACCATTAATACTCATCCCATTATCACCCTAAACTGGGAACTCCAGTAGGAAGAATTGTACCACAGTTCAGCACAGCACAGTGCAATGGTTTATAAAAAGAGACAATGAAGCATTATCTATGCTTTTTCAACAACCATGACATGCAATCTAAGTTAAAAAAAAAAGATACATTTCATCTCAATCAGACTCTAATAGAAACCCATGAAAACAATGAATAACCCTCCAGGTACTCTGCATATTACAGAAGTTTTATTCTCATGGAGGTCTTCAGAACATATATGAGAGAAGGGGCCCTGAAAACATTTACAAACATCTAGCTGTTAGAAGAATTTCAAGAAGGGACTTTTAAAATTTCGATAGAAAGCATGATTAGACCATTAGAGAAATTAAATTCAGACAGTCCTAATGCTATAATGTGCGTTTGTGTATATGCATGCCTGTGTGATTCACTGGGCTGTAGATGACGACTTGATTTTATTAAGGATCTCTAGACCTGTGTTATCAATTCCTTTCCAACACTTGGGCCTTCTGACCCTGCTATGTCAACATCATGCAGTGGAGACAGAGGCACCGAAGACTTCATCTGGATTCATGAATATGTGAATATGCAGAAATATGCCTTATTCCTCTGAACAACTGAGAGGAAAATATGGCCACTGTTTCCTGGGACTTTGTAATTATCTGAGGTGCTTTTTGGATTAGGTGGAACTAAAGGAGAATTATTGGCTGAAATGAACCTGCTGAGGGGAAGTCAAGGTGAGTTCAGCACCACTCTCTAGCTTGAGGCACAAGAGCCAGGCATTCAAACTCTAAGCATCAACAATTGTACATAATATATATTTCATTGTAAGTCACTGATGTCCAACAACAGAGTAATAGTACCAAACCTTTAGAAAATTAAATTAAAATTATCATGTTTTAAAAATAATACTAATTCTTTCCATGATTCAAGGTAGTTTTCTTAATCTAGCAAGTGAGCAGGTTGTATTTAAAAATATATACATATGTATATACACATATCTATATATACATGTGACAGCAACTAATTAATAATCAGGCCATGAAACGAAAGAGAGTAAGGAGCGGTATATGAGTGGGTTTGGAGGGACAAAAGGAAAGGAAGAAATGATATAATTATATTATAATATCAAAAAATAAAAGAAATTAAAAATAGTTTAAGTAAAATTTCAGAAAATGGTTTTGGATTAAATGATGCTATGTNGATATCATAATTGCTAAATAAAGTGCTAGAGTTCACTGTAGACCTCAACAGGAAGTACTTACTAGGCATCTTACATGGACAGTAGTGTACTAATTTCCATATATAAAACAAGGAAGCTTAAGAAAGATTAAATTTTTTATGTCTACAAGACAGTGACTTCAAACTACAAGTGAAAGTTTGTCTGTTTTCTTAGTTTCTCCCCAAATATTTCAAAGAGGGGGCTTTAGAGATAGTTCAGAGGTTAAGAGCACTGGCTTCTCTTCTAGAGGTCCTGAGTTCAATTCCCAACAACCA
>LZPO01077372.1:7666-20188 GCA_001675575.1 Neotoma lepida
ACACACACACACAAACTGTGTGAAGTAATGGATATATCAATTAGCTATTACAATTCAAAACATCATATTGTAGAAAATAAGCACACAATATTTTGAGCATCCTTTTAAGTTAGTTGTTATTAATTTGAAAAAACTAAAACATGGTTGATGAAACTCATGGTCTCTGTAAACAACTCCCAAATGTAGGTGAGCAAAGGTGATGTTTTCTGAATTTTCCCAATGAAATCATCTCATGTGCAGCAATTAAAGAAATATTCCTACTCACAGGCAGCCGAGCTGAAGGAAAAAGAAGCCCTGAGAGGGAATTAGACTTGGAATCAAGTTCAGCTTTCTGAATTCAGGATATCCAAGGAATGTGGCCACAAGAACAAACAGTACTGCCATGGAGACTGTCTGAGTTAGGGCTATGCTGTGATGAAACACCATGACCAACAGCAACTTGAGGAGGAAAAGGTTTATTTGGCTTATGCTTCTACATTACTGTTCATCACTGAAGGAAGTCAGAACAGGAACTCAGGAAGGACAGGAATCTGGAGGCATAGNCTGTGGAGGAGTGCCACTTACTAGCTTGCTCCCCATGGCTTGCTCAGCCTGCTTTCTTATAGAACCCAGGACCACGAGCCAAGGGGTGGCACCACTCACAATGGGTGAGTCCATCTCCCATCAATGACTAATAAGAAAATGACCTACAGGCTTGTCAGTTTATAGTCTGATCNTCTGGAGGCATTTTCTCAATTGAGATTCCCTCCTTTCAGATTGCTCCTGTCAAGTTGAGGTAACTTGTATTGTTACAGTAACAGTAACTGCGTTGATTTTGCTCAAACACAGAAAGACAACTGTTACATTCTCTCTCTCATTCTCTCTCTCTCTCTCTCTCTCTCTCTCTCTCTGTTTTTAGAGACAGGGTTTTTCTGTGTAACAGGCCAGGCTCTCCAGGCTCTCACTTTGTAGACCAGGTATACCAACTGTACCTGGTATTCATATGGCACTCAGCAAAGCTTTGTTGAATGAATGAAGAAAGCTTGAAGTTCTGCTANGTTGAATGGGATAGGGTGACAGGAGAGGCTTTTCTCTCTAGGTGAGAGAGCGCTTGTGTAGTACATCCTTCCTCTCTGGTGTAACCCTTAAGCTTACTGCAGGATGTAATTCAGTGTCAGTAAGTGTTACAGATTACCTTGGGTTCCACAGGTTCGTATGTGATCTACATTCATCACCCATTTCTGCACTTAGAAGTGGTGCTGTCAACTGAAAGAGTTTTGCTTTAAAAAATNTATAACTGGCAGGTCAACAGCCCTAAAAGTTGGCTTCTTTTAACCACTTCCTCAATTCACCCATGCTTATAAGATCTGTGTCTATGATTCTAAATTGCCTTAAACTCACGTGAGTCCTTTCACGCTATCAGCCTCCTGGTCAGTGCTGGCATTTTTCCATTGCTATCATTGCACTTGCCCAGATCTATCACATAGTTATGGATAAAAACTAATAAAGAGAGAAAACTGAGACATGAAAAAGAAATTGGNTGCGATACATGTGTTCCCAGACCAAGCCCCTTTTAGGAAAGTATTTGATAGAAAAACAGAAGTCTCACACTTCTGAAGCATAGAAACCAATCTGGATTTTAAAGTCTGTTTTCATTCAGCCTCAGGAATCAGCATGAATCTCTCCTTATATCCAATGTTGTTTTCTGTTTTTTTGTTTTTTGAGATCCTTGGATCCAAGATTTTATGAGTCATTCTAAAGTGAGAAAATGAATATATACATTAAATGGGAAAGCCAAGGAGAGATAATAAAATAAACCTTACTCATCTCCCTTTTTGAGGATATCATGCTTTAAAATAGGTATAATGAGGAATTTTAGTTAGCCTGATGTACTTACAAGTAGAACATCTTCCAGGATACAAGAGCCTTTGGCAAACTTTGATTGGCACTTACACCTAAAAGGTAAAAACCTATTTTATTCTTTGGCAGGTTTTAAAAGGGCACTGAAAAGCATCAGACAGACCTTCCAAATTATAGGTAGCCAAAAGCTGGGTGATCCAAAACCACAGCTTCCCTGGTCAGATCAAAAACTAATGAAATTATGCCTGAGGATTTGGGGGTGGTAACTGTGAAAGGCAACTCCATAATACACAATGGCTTCATAAACTAAACTGAGCTCATCAGAAGTGTTGTGAGGTGTTGCTTGCACTTGAGATAATTGCTTATTCTTGTTGTCATTNAAGTACTGGATCAAAAGGTTACAGTTCAGACATAGACTATGCCCTGGCAGTGTGGGTTTCAAGAATCAACTACAGCAAGTTTGTGCGAAATGTAGATTTCTGACCTCTCCTCGGTGCTTGCCTAAGTAGATTCCATAGGAACAAGATTGGCAACAAGAAAGGCCAGTAAATAAATGTAGTGTAAACTACACATGGGAAGCATTGCTTGGGAGTATGTCACTAGAGCTTCTGGAAGTCTGTCTCTCTAATTCCTCCACCTGCCAGGAGACTTGAACTTGGAAGATGCTATTTAGTAAAGGAAAAGTAGTTCACATTTTATAGATTCCAGGTAGTGATCTACATATTCTCCACGTATTAATCCAGTCAGTACTCCCAATGGTAGACACTCCACCTGCACACGGTCCAAGCAATGTCCCATGGCTAGCTTCTTTTATCCACCACCTCCTCAGGAAGACCCCTTGTTTCCTACCTCTTGGCTTTATCCACATCTCACTCCTATCCCATCCCACATTCCTGTTCTTTTCCCTTACATCACTGCCTCTGTCTAAAATGACCTTATTTGGTACATTGTCTGATCCCTCCACTAAAACAGATCTCTGTGAAATCAGGAATCCGATTTGTCACTGGATGGAAGCACAGTGCCTGACTCATGTTAAACACTGAGGAAATATTTGTTAAATAAATGCACATAAAAATGCAAAGGAAGTAAGTTGTACTTGACAAATACTTTTCTAAAACTTCCAAACTCTATTATACAAGTAAAAAGTTCAANAACAAATTCTAATCCTAAAATGCTCTCATCTACCCTGTCCCATTTACAGCATAAGCATAAAAAACAAGGCGGGGGTTAACAATTAAAATGGAAAGTCTGCATAGGTTTCCTTACTCTGTGGCTTCAGTCCTTTGAAATGAACTCCGAGGATATGAGACCCGTGTTCAGCCATATGTAAAAGACACATTCTGAGATCAAAGGTACATAATTTTTAGATTAACCAATGTTTTTATTAGCTAAATAGTGGCTCTGCTTCACTAGTTCAAAAACTGCATCTATGGAGCTCTTCAAAGAACAAATTAAGTCAATGAAGCTCGGGCCAATTGTTTTAAAAGTAGAAGGAATGATAGGCCAATTTGCTCAAAATGACGAGTGTGTCAGGATCATTGACTGTATTNCTGTGTGCCAACAAAATCATCATCAGGACCCAAACTGGCTGCAGCCTCTAGAGACAGAATGTTTAATTATAAATGGGTTTTTAATGAGCGTCTCATGTAGTATGGCTCAAACTCTTGGCTCCTTTGAGAGGCCCCACTTGCTTGTTGAGGTCGTGTCAATGCTCACCAATCCCCTGTGGGTCAATATTGCTCTCTGTCTTTGCTCCATTTGTGGTACTGAGTCTCGAGCAAATGAGAGCCGCTGAATGAAACTTTTTGTTCCAAGCATCTTTTACCACTTCCACTAAAGTGCCAGAAAGTGAATGTTGTCAGTGATGTTGCTAGATAGAAAATATTCAAAAATCAACTGTCTTCCTTGTTTTATTTTGAGAGTGTCTCTTTGCAATGGCCATGCATAGAGTTGGCTAGACCCGAGTTGGCTTCATTAGTTTTCCCACATCATGTGCAGAGGTCATGGAAAAAAATCTTCCCATTTTGGAAGGATTGCTAGTCCCAATCACATTCATTTCAGTCATTAAAACCTAGTATGAAACTTGGAAGTACCGAGACAGACGAGGGGAGAGATAGATGAGAAGCACAAACAGTAGTGAGTAATCTCTTACTACAGGGAGGAAAAAAAAACAAAACAAAAAAAAAAACTTTTCTTTGCAAGGACCTCGACTTAGGACAAAATTTTGCTACTTTCCTCCCGTTAAGAAATATTTAGTCAAAATATTTAAAAGATAGGAATTTGCTTTCATTTTTTAAATTTCCAAGTACAATCTAGTCTAGAACAAAGATAATTTCTACATCCACTACCCAAGTCCTCCGAAAACCATCTGGATAAACTCAGAGCCAAATTTAGCAGGTTTTGTTTTCCCTTTTGTGAACAAAACATGATTTGATTTCTACATTTCTCTGAGATCTATGCNTAGAGCTGAAGTCCTCTGCCACTTCCTTATCAGAAGCAACAGGAAAAATTCCAGATATGANGAATCACAGAGATTTATTGCCTCCCTTCCCAGTCTGACACTTGGCTCAGCACGAAGGAACAATGGCCAGGAAGAAGTCCTCTGCTAAAGTATGAAGAGAACTGGATGTTTGTGAAGTCCAGACTTGGGAGTGACANAAAAGGAGGTTTGGGCTTTTACACAGCCAGCAAAACCTAGTCTGTTTGAAGTCGGATCAATTGATTTCTTAAACATTTCAAATAAGCAAAATTCTGCAGGAAATGGGAGCCAGATGCATTTTTCACTCAGGAGTTCCTTGGAGAGGTATAAAATAGTCACACAACAGCACCTCAATTCATGTTGGCCTCCCTTACACTCCAGAACTATACATGCATGTTCTGAATGTAGAGACAGGGATTGAATAGGAAGAGGCTTTCTTGTTCAAATAAAAGATCAGTAGTAGGTTTCTGATATACAAAAACTTTATAAATACTATAATTAGCTTGAAAAGAGCTCAAACTGAGGAAGAAACATCAGCAGTAAAGCTGGAACTGTGTTTGCAATTTTATAAACCCTCAGAGACAGGCTGTTCNGCTCTTATTACACACCTCAAGAAACTGAGGCTCCATGAGAATCTCTGATTTATCAGAGACCACATGATTATAATCAGAGAGACAAGTTCACTCATCAAAGGAGATCTCGGTTGAACACCAAAGTGTAGTCAGATCGGANTAATTTGTCTAGAGCTCTGTGATACAGTGGGAGAGTAGCTACTCCCGTATCTTTGGCCAAANGCTGGTCCTCTTTAGGGAAGGTGGGCTCTACTGTGGCTTCTACATGGAGCCACAGTAGAGTGGGAGAAAGGGACTTCCTTGCTAAAGCCTCCAAACAAGATCTCAGAGTGCCACCTCATGAAGCAGGAATAGCCTCCACACAATGTTCCCCCCAAGAACAATAAGGATAGAATGAAGGTTCTCCCCCATCTTCATCACTCTCTGCTTTGAGGCATTGAAACATAACATAAGAAAACAGACAACTTGTCACACCTAACTGACATCTTAACACTTTGTTTTGGTCCATGTGACTTTTACAGAAAATTAAATATCCTTGGTTTCACAGATGCTTCCCAGAATCCCCCAGGCTTCCTGGAATTTTTATTAAGAATTTCAGATATTCCAGCAATCATTTTCAGACACCACAGCTTTGGCTGACAGAGAATAGACACATACCATGTTCGGAACAATTGACCTCTAGGGATTTTCCCTCTGCTTTCTTCTAGGTTTTTCTTCTCATGAAACTATCCTATTATTGGTTTTGATTTATTCCTATGATCATATTTCTTTTCCCAGAAATCTAATTTTCAAGATAAGGGAAAAATAAAAATGGTCACAGGTAGTCATTTTCATATTATGCTACTTCTCTGCTCTTGAACTTAGACTGATGCTCTGCTTCTTCAGCACTTCTGATTGTGTGTGTGTGTGTGTGTGTGTGTGTGTGTGTGTGTTCTTAACTACTGATGTCCTTATTATGGGAATATTTGTGATGACCCGGGGAAGAGTTCAAAGGAAAGCCCACATGCCATACATCTTGATATTTAAAACTTATTGAGCCAACAAACCATTAATAACATGTTCTATACCTCTACCTTGGAAAATAAATACANCTTCAAAACAGCCTGGAAGGCTAGATTCAAATTTAAAATTCTTGTATTCCTTACAATTATGCATCAAAGTATAGTGATTCAGAGAGAATGACTTGCCCCTGGGCTCTCTTTCTCCCAACTTCAGTTCTACCAGGGACCACATTTTCCCAGCTATGCATGTGAGCACCCAGCTAAGCTCCATTCACAACAGTCAGAAAACAGCTGCTCATGGGCACCATATTTTTCCCAAGGATGCACATCCCAATTGTACAGTCAGTCTCAGGAAGCTGGACATTGACAAAAATCCCATTTGTGTATTAGAAAGGTCTCGAAATCATCAAGAGAGAATTTAGAGTTCCAGGTATCCAGAGCATGTTCAAGAAAGATATAAGCTCTACATAACATAATCCCTTGATTTCTTATGCAAGCAAAGTTGGGGGAAACAGGGCTGGAAGAAGGTTCATTGTGCTCACCCTATCTGTGTGGTACCTGGAGATGACTTCCCAAAGGTAGGGGCTTAGTGAGAATTAGCCTATTCACTACACACCACTCACCCTTCTACATAGCCATGTAATGTATCTCAAAATTTCTAAAACTAGAGGCCCAAGAGCCATAGCTTCATGTAAGGCAAGGAATCTGTACCTCAATTGCACTAAGGATTATGCAATTTACAATTTGAATTACNAGTTCAGCCACCCGATTTCCTGCTCCAGAGTTCTAAAGGTAATAAAGAAGCATAGCCCTTGATATATTCCCAAAGAGACAGTAATCACAGTGAATCACTCTCTAACATAGAAATAACTTTAAGTGGAGGGAATATACACACANATATATATTTCATTGTCATAAATTTCTGTAGAATATAAACCAAGTGAAAGACAGTGACATAGTCTCTGAGAAATGAGAGGTAGGGATGGGTGCTTTGGGTTTTTATTTGTTCCAAGTGAGGCTTCTCCTGCCTGTCTAAATGTCTACCTGCTTCTATCAGCAATTATAGCAATAATAATAGCTATTGCATTTCTCTTACTCCCTGAGAAATTTCATGGTAAGTACTTCACAAACACTCAATTTCTCCCTATGTCCTAGGATCTAAATATTATTATTTTTACAGAGAAGGAATGTGAGACAAATATATTATTCTTTTTAAAACAAACAAACAACCATCTTGCCTTAAATCACATTGAGTAATAAGGATCCAAATTCCAAATTGGGAGGTGAACCTAGGCATTGTGGCTCTGGGGTCTATGTACCCAGAATTTGTTTTTCTGCTTCTTGAAATGACATGCCACCCAAGAACTCACTCAGCTAATTGCTCACCCTCTGCACTCTGCTACGCTCCATAAGAGGACATGAATTTGGCCCAGGCAGTGGAGGTTTGACCTAGGCAAGACATCTCTTTGACTAATACATTCTTCTTTCTTTGAGATAATAGCAGCCTCCTCCTTCTTAGTACCAATAGTAATCACCTACCAGAGGCCTAAGAAACCTCAGCAGCCTCAAGTTCCTTCAACATCTAGTTAGACTTTCTTAATGAGATCTTTGTGAATGAGAATTTTTTAACTTATGGTTTGTAAAATACTACATATTGGGCCTTATGTGTCCTTTTTCTCCAAAGCCTCAGAAAGGTTCTTTGCATATAAAAGATTTTTTAAACTTTTGAATGAATGAAGTTATGTCATGTTCTTCAATAACTCTGAGTTTTAATCTGGCAGCTTAATTTGAATATATAGAATAGAATGGCATGTAGAAAAGTTACAAATTCAAGTATTAAATATGATACAAATATGGAAAACACTGTATACACACACATACACACATGCAGTAAAAGACCTGTTTATTGAGGTGATAGATTCTAGTCATTGTACCTAGAACCTGAAAACAGATTTCCTGAGTTCAAATTACAGTCCTATTATTTACTGACTCTAAGATGTTGTACATGCATTTAAATACATTATATTTGTTCCTCTAGGATGTTTAATGTGTTATGTAAACTCTCTATGGCCATCTCTTCATAGGAAAGTAGGAAGTGGGAGTCATATAAAGTGTAGTTTCTATCCCAAAAGGACTTTTCTGAAGGTTAAATTAGTTCATCAGCATAAGTGATCACATAAATCAATCAACATGAAAAGCTTTCTTTCAAGGATGTCTGGCAAACAATAAATCCTCCACAAATGCTTGCTGTATGCAAAACTGTCTCACAGTTTAAGCCCAAATATGGTATTTTTCAATGTAGAAATGGTTGTGTTTCCTAGGAGATACAGTAACATTATTATCTCTTTATGATTTGGAGGGGGGAGGAGGGTTCAAGACAGGGCTTCTAGTCTATGTAGCTCTGTAGACCAGCTTGGTTTTGAACTCATAGATCCTTCTGCTTCAGCTTCCTAAGTGCTGGGATTAAAGGCGTGTGTCACCATGCCTGGCTGTCTTTATGATTATTAAAAGAATAAGGACAAAATAGCCACATATAGCCAGTACCAACAGAATGCAGTATATATACATTAACACCAAGTAGGCAGTGCAAGAACCTACAGCTTGAAAATAAGGCTCAGAAACATGGTCTTAGCTATTAATGTATTAATTCCTCTCTCTTTCCAGCAGTTTATCTGTGAGAATAAGGGAAAATAGAGACATCAATCTCAGCACCAGTCAGTAACAATTGCTGAAATTAACACCAACCATCAGGAAAAGAAAAAAAAAAACTCATATTCCCCAGCCTGTATCCCATCCACTCAGCAAAGGGTATCTAGCAGAACAATTAATGCAATGAAAAGTCACAAGCATGCATTTTCTTTTTCAACTCTCCATAGCGAAGCTAGATGAGATTACAGCAGGACCACTGCGTCCAAGATGTTTCAAAGCATACACACCTGTTTAATTCCTTTTGGAGACCAAATTCCTTCCTTCATGCTCTTAACCTTTGCTTCAAGGTAAAGCCTGAAGCAATTATTATATTGCACCTGATTTACTGATTTACTCACTCACACAAGGCATTTTCTCAATATAGTTAGTCTAAGACAGAAGTGAGAAACCCAGAGTTCTGTTCAATTGGTTCTTTTTTTTGTTTTGTTTTGTTTTGTTTTGTTTTGTTTTTCGAGACAGGGTTTCTCTGTGTAGCTTTGGCGCCTTTCCTGGAACTCACTCGGTAGCCCAGGCTGGCCTTGAACTCACAGAGATCCGCCTGCCTCTGCCTCCCGAGTGCTGAGATTAAAAGCATGCGCCACCACCGCCCGGCCAATTGCTTCTTTAACTTCTGATTATAGCTACGCTTTTGACCTGGCAAGTGCTTAGGAGTGTTAACATTTAATAGTTCTCTCCTATTTCTTTTCTGTTTCCCATCTCATATCTTAATCCTCTTCTCTAATATAGCAAATTCTCTTCTGATGCCTATACAAAAGTATTGAAATATTACAATTTTTATTTCAAGAAAGTGTTTTAAACATCAAATCCAATGTATAATGCCTGTTACCACAGGAAATTTCTTTCTGAAGCTAGGGTATATTTTATATCAGATGTTAATTTAACAAACCCAGGAGATACTGCTTTTTTATGGNTGATTTTGTTATAGATGTGTATGAGATATCAAAATTTGTTGATAAAAAAGTGTATAACATTCCTTTGGACTCTGGAACCATAATGGTAAGAATACAAAAATAGATAATGTGTGTTGTAATAGCTGTCCTTTGTTGAGTTTTTACTAGGAAACTATCCAACATTTGTTACCAAATATTATCTCTGTAAGGATTATTATTCCCATATTTTAGGATTGCACAGGCAGTAAGAGGCAGTCAGGATCCAAGCCCAGGAGGCCTTGGGTTCAGCTCCTCTCACACTGTATGTCAGCACTTGGTCCTGGGTCACTGTTAAGGCACTTAAGATGGAAGAACTAGAGCTGCATCAGCTCATCCAATTCATGCTGTTAGGACTGGGAAGCAAGTTGTCATTGTAACCACTGGGGAAAGGGATGTAAAGGTTTATATTTCTGGCTCATTGTAGACTTCTTCAACCATATCTCATTTGCTCTTGGTGTTTTCTTTGAAAAAAGAAAATAATAAGCCTCAGAGTGAAATGTGTCACTCTTATAGTTACTGTTTGGTCTACTCACTGAACTTCCTTTAAAAACTCAGTGCACTGAGAGTTAGACGATGTCCTCCAGGTGAAAAAAGACTCTGTGATGATAGTGTACTGCATACCCATGTGATGCCTTAACACCTTGGGATTCCTTGAATATTTTTGTGTTCTACCTTACCATCGAGGAGTCTACCATGCAAAGAGTGCATGCACCTGGTCTACAGAATGAGTTCCAGGAGAGCCAGGCCTACACAGGGAACCCTGTCTTGAAAAACTTTAAAGTATACGTTTAAACAGTGAAGAGTACCATGANTTCTTTAAAATTTAGCTGCCTCCTGAAGGCTGAATTATACCACTGTCCACCTATTCCCTGAATAGTTTAAGCTTATACCTCAGAAAGTAACTGTTCCCAACACACCTCCTTTTCCTTCAGCGATTTCTACCTCTGACTATTGAAGACCTCACCTATTTCTCCACCACTTATTAATCCTAGAGTTCCTCAGACATGAGGTTTTCATTTACTATTTCACTTTGGCACAGAAACATTTTTTCAGTTTCTTCAGTCAAAAGCTTGGAAAAGAACACAGGAAATGTAGCCAGGAGAACTCTACAACAATATTTTTTAAACCTTCATATGTCCAGATTTAAAAATACATACATCTATCTTTTCTACAGGAACAGCAATAACTCCAAGCTGACAAAATTTTTATTAATGTTCTGAGTAACAGCTGGTAGGCCCAACATGTTTTTGGATTAGGAAAGAAAGAAAGAAACCTCAGATACCTCCCATCTACCCAGGATGACCTGGCTCAGTCCTGGAGAGGACTGGGACCATTCCTTTCATAAAGTCACATTTCATTAGGATGAACCTTTTACTCCAACCCAAACATATTTCAGCCCATCATCACTGTTTCATTGGATTATCAAAGCAGTAGTCCACATGTGACTCATTCTGCTACTGAGCTTCTGAATCACAATAGCAAAGTATGCATCATTCATATGGTGAAAGGCCAAAGCAGATTCTCCAACATACAGGAGATGGGAGTCACATAAAGCTACTGATAATAATAAATCATATTCATCTAAAGAAGGAAAGAGAAAACAACACTAGAAAAATTGTTTCAAATTTCTAGACCTGGGAAAAAATGTTGTCACCTTCTCCCTTTTGATAGAAAATTAAGGAATTTGTCAGAGATTATAAATTACAATGAAGGCCCATCTATGCGTACCTAAAGTTAGATTAATTAGAACACAATTAATCCTATTTCAAATGCAGAATAAAACTAGAATTGGCTACTTAATTGGCTACTCACTTAATAGCAAAGACGTAAAAGCCAAATAAATACTCCTTTTAGTCAAAAAGGTCCCATGTTCCTAGACTCCTAGATGTGGGGTCCCATAAACTCAAATTATTGCAAGGTAAGGAACATCAAAACAGACTTCATCCCACTTTATAGAATTGTTCCCACAATCCAACAGTAAGCCACATGTTCTAGATACTACAATAACCACATGAAACTCATAGCTTACAATATGCTGACAGCAGAAGAGGAACCACGGGTGAAACATGACATTGNGAACCACTGTCCTCCAGGCACTACTCAGAACATTGGAAAAAATATCTCATTTACTCTCGCAACACTCGGGTGTAATGTTTACTACTAGTTTACTAGTTAACACCATTTTATAGGTGAAGGCTGGGGGGTGCAGACAGATCACCTGAGTCACAGAAGCATTTACACTTGTGTCTGGTTTGGATCTCAGCCTCCTGTACTTCTTTTTACACTAACCTTCCTACCAATCAGAATTCCCAATTAAAGGGTCTGCTGGCTTCCAGCATGGTGTGCTCCTCAGTCACCACTCCCTAGCTTCTCACTGTCACAGTCATCATCCCCAAGGGGCTTCACCTACAGACGCTCTACCCAGGCTTCATTACAACTTGTACCCTCTCACTTGCAAAAGCATCTCCAATTGAGAACGGCAAAAGTTCAATCTCATCCCAGTTATTATTGTTATTATTGTTATTATTTTATTATTATTATTATTATTATTATTATTATTATTATTATTAGGAGTGTGAAAATGACTTCTTTGGATAACCCTATTCAGAGGACTACCATTTCAGAGGAGCATTTTGTTAGCTTGAGCAAATCATGAAGGAGCAGACTTTGTTATTTGGTTGTTTCTATGGTGTTGCTGTGATATGAAGAACATAGCATTTGGAGTCACACAGAGGTTGAAATTCTAGTTGTCAAAACCAGCTGTAGTTGTGCAAGCAGTATTCTTACTATTTCTTCACCTGTTTTTCTTTGTATGTATATGTGTGTGTATGTTTGTGTGTATATGCATTGTGTAAGCATGTTTACATGTGTGTGGACACATGTTTGTACATGTGTGTAAGACAAGAGGATGATATTGGGAATCTTCCTTGATCTATCTCCACCTATATTGAGGCAGTATCTCTCACTTAACCCAGAAATCACCAATTCAGCTA
>LZPO01077374.1:0-16291 GCA_001675575.1 Neotoma lepida
CCGTCTAACTCCTCGCTGCTGCGACCTTAGAAGGCAGAGAGTTCACCGCTGGATCGCTTTCGTGTCCATCCTTGTTTCGCCCTGGTTTGTAAGTTCCTTGTAAATAAAGCTATTTTGATAAAATTAAAATAATTGAGCTAGCCGTATATTTACAGCATACAATTGGCCCCTACAAAGGGGTGCAATGGAAAAACAGACTCACAAATACAGAACAAGACGTTGCTGCTGATCCAGCTGCAGTTGTCCTGCTGTTCTACCCAGGAGTGATGAAGACCAACCACAAGCCACACTCTCTGATACTTGTTTCTGCTCTGATCACCCAAGAGAACGAGTGTGTGACCCCTCTTCCTCAGCTCTTATCCAGACAAGACCACGCCCTTGGGCTTGTCACCCCAAAGTCATTGGCTGAACGGATCGGATTCCCATAACAGGTGCTACCTGAGGCCTCCATGCTGTGGAACAATCCTTTTCTACACTATGAATATGTATTATTCTCATTTGCTAATAAAAAGATGATTGGCTGATTGGCTGATAGCTGGGCAGGNTGAGATTGAGCATGAGAGCCAGACAGCTGCCGGGTATTTGGGAACAGGAGGTTGGGACAGGAAATGTCCGATTACACCTCTACACATGCATTTTCATACATGTGTACACATACCCCACCATGTGCACCACCACACACACACACGAACACTCATATATTTGTATGTGTGCACGTACACATCTGCACACAAACACACACAAACCTACAGGCATAAAAAGTGTAATCAATGAAATAATAGCATAAAAATTCCATAAAATCATGGAAATAAATGGATATTCAAACACAATAGACATTTAGAATCTCAAACAGACATGAACTCTGCAAAGCAATACTAAACAAATTAAAGAATATTAAAAGCTCTAAAGAAAAACACCAACTCAGTCACAAAGGCAAACACAGCATAATAACATTAAACTTCTCAGCAAACACACTAAAAGCCACAAAAGCATAGATATATATTTTAAGTCCTGAAAGTAAATAACTTCCACCCAAGATGCTAAAACCAGCAAAGCTAGCTATTAAAACTGGAAGAGAAATAAAGACATTTAAAGACAAGCACAGATCAAACAGTTCATGACCTGCAGTAGCATCGTAAAGATGCTTAAAGGAACCTTAAGCACAAAGTCATGAGAACACAGGAAAGAATGAATCTCCTAGTAGGACTAAATCTCCTAAGACAAACAAAGGAGAATTAGGGCAGAATCAATTATATCCAATACAGTAAACCAGCAAACCCCATCACAGGGAAAAGAAGAAATTATCCACCAACCAGAAAAACAACCAACAAAACCACAGGAATCAGCAAAACTGTCTCAATAATAACCTTAAATAAAAACAATTTTAATTGTCTAATTAAAACACAGACTAGCTAACTAGACTAAAAATAAGATTCAAATGCCTGCATTCTCTCCAAGAAACATGGAATACATACATCTGACAAAGACGTACAGAACTTGAGGCTTATAGAATGAAAGTCAGTACAGCAAGCAAATGGAAGAAAACAGCTGGGAGAGTGACTCTTGTATCTAGATAAAACAGATGTCAAGCTAAAATTAGAATAGATAAAGAAGGTCATTACATATTAATAAATGGATAACCTACCAAGAAGATGTAATAATTTAAGTATATATGTACCTAATGTTGACTCTCCAAATTTAAAAAAAACAAATGCTAGTGGACATAATGGGCTGATAGGTTGATACAGTAATAGGAGAAGGTTCTAATACCCACTCTCATCTTTATAGAAGTCACTCAAATTAAAGATCAACAAGAAACTTCAGAGCTAAACTACACCATAGAGAAAATGGAGTTCATAGGCATCTATAGAGTATTTCACTCTACATACACAGGGCTACACACATTCTTCTCAGTAGCACATGGAACCTTCCCTAAAATGGACCACATCCTAGTCCATAAGACAAGTTTTAAGAAATACATATGAATCAAAACAATTTCTTGTACCTTATTAAAGGATACTGGGATAAATTTAGAAACCAATAGCAACAGAAATTACATATTTGGTTCAATGACTGAGAAGTTTACTTTTTGCATGACTAGTGGATCGTTGAAGAAATCATCAAGGAAGTTTAAAAATTCTTAGAATGAAATGAAAATTCTGAAAGTTCAACTTACCTTTGAAATACAACTAAGACAGCCCTTGGAAAAAAGTTTATATTAACAAATCAGATCTAAAGTAAACAATCTGATGATGTACCTGAAGATTGCAGAAAAACAAAAACAATCTAAAACCAAGAGCAGTAGAGAGACACAATAAACACTAGGGTACAAATTAAATCAACAAGAGACTAAAAGAACAATACAAAAAAATAAGTAAAATACAGTTGGTTTCTTGAAAGAGAAACAAAACAAAACAACTTGACAAGTTCTTAGCTAAACTCACCAAAAGTAAAAAGGGAAGATATTATGAGCAAAGTATAATAGTATACATATATGAAACCATGTTATAAAGAAAACCATTGTCTTGCATTACTAAAATATTAATTTAGAAATACTTTCAATTTTATAAACCTTGCAGAGTATTTGTAACTGGAGAGTAGAAATGGAGATACAGTTGGCCTTGCTTTGCTAATACTAAACAGCTGTTTACAGCAGTGAAGTCTGTCAGATGTNTGGATTCTGTAAATGTAGATCACTTTCTGCACAATTGTTTTTGTCTTCAGTTGTAAAAGAATATGCCCATTATACATCTTGTTTTCTTTGCAGCACGCCACAATAAAATGTATGTGTGCTCAGGAGTTAATCATAAAATGTTTCTTTTCTATCCTTCGATTACCACACATATTCTAACATAGTAATAGTCTATATTTGGCATGTAATTATTCCAGGGTTGAGTTCATACTTCAAAGCTTGAAGCTGGTAGTTCTGGTTTCCCACATACTATTTTTCCAGATCATTAATTTCTTGGTAATCTAAGAGTAAGGTACCCATGCTATGATCTCATCCCACCTTTGTGAAAACACAGACACACGTGTTGTACATACAGTCATTTCAATACGTGAGTTGTTGTCTCTGGAGCGGGTGGTAAAGTTTCCTGTTTATTTTCCCTGTTTATTTTTATAAGTGTTTTCTGTAATAGTATTTAAAAAATTTTAAATCAAGAATAGACATTGTAGTTAGAATGCATAAAACTAAGACTTATTGCAAGTATTTGGGGAATTTAATGATTACTAAACTTAGTATCATTTTCTTTCCAAGATTCCCTCCCTGCCTGTAATCCTAGCATTTGAGACTGACAGGATTGCTAGTTAAGGACCTTGGCTAAATAACAAAACCTTGTCTAAAATCAAATTAAACAGAACAAAACAAAAATCGTTTGCCCCTGAGCAGTTGAATTTCCAGGATAACCACGTGTGGTTTAAGATGCAAATTTGAATCTTTTTTCACTATTGGTACTTACTACTGTGTGTGCAAGTCATCTCTCAGTTCCAGACGGAAATTTCATTCAAAGTAGCTTATGCAAAATGAATCATTCCTTGGCTTCCATGACTGAAAAGCTCAGGGGTGGCTTTCGGCAGAGCTAGAGTTGGAGGCTCACAGACACATTCTTGCTGTCTCACGTCTTCCTGGTCTTTCTCTGGGCTCTGCTGGTTCTGTGCTAGGGTTATTTCTGGATAGGCTTCGTTCGTGGGGAGGTAACATTGCTCCTGCCATCTTCTGCTTCACAGGGTGCTTGGAACTGAAGAAGCCCTAAGGAGGTGAGAGGCTTGGCTGGGCACCCAGTCTTGGATTAGAGTGGCATGACTGCTGCAGAGAGGGTGTGCTTTCCGTGAAACTCAAAGTAATAAAAATGAAGTTATAAAGGGTTTACTAATATATTTGCTTCGGAGACATTAAGTCACACAAGTGGAACTTAGCTAAAGGAGCACTGCCTCCAAAACACCCCAAACATAAGTAGTCTGCTAACCAAACCTGTTAGAGAGAAGCACAATTTAGGATTCTACAATGTAAATNTTTACCAGGATTCACCAGCTGTTAGGCTCTGTTTCCATAGCAAAGACAGCCCTGACTTAGAACTGGCCATTAAGTCCTAGTTTGCCATTAAGTCCCCTGCACTCTTACCAGGTAAAACATAATTCTGCCAGGCAGGCAAGATGACCCTGGGTAACAGCTATTTGAAAAGAAAGAAAACACTAGTGAACTTCAGAAACAATTCTGTTACTATCTGCTATGTAAATCTCCCATCTGCTCAAGTGGGCAGACTCCAGTCTCCTGTCTCTGTTTAAACTGTTTGAAATGTGGAACCTAAATGAGATTTAAGGATGACAGCATATATAAAATGCATAAGCCTAAGGTGTATGTAAGCTAGTAAACTCTTCTATTCGAGGCTGGCTCATCAAAGGCCAGCATTAGCATTAGCTCCATCCAGACAAGCACATTAAAGAGCTTTGCTTTTAACCCTAGGTGTGCAGAGTAGTGATTCTCACTGGGAAGGCAAATTATGTCTCAAACTAGTGGACCAATGCAGCAATCTTTGCTGTGGTACAAACTCATCTAGCTAAACTTAAACTGTTCATAGTCATGCTGGTTCTTAATTTGTACATTGTGTTAGCTAGTTTTATGTCAATTTGACACAAGACACAGCCATTTGGGAAGAGGGAATTGAGAAAATGTCCTCAACAGTTTGGCTCACTGTGGTGCATTTTCTTAAAGACTGATGGTTGATGTGGATGACCCAGCTCACTGTAGGTGGTACCACCCGTGCTGGTGGTCCTGCAACCTATAACAAAGCACGCTGATAAACCAGGAAAAAGGAGGGTAAAACAACAGTAAGGATTCTGAAAAAGTCATAAGGAATCATGCTATTAACTATCTACCTAAAATTATCTACAATACTCTTAAGTCAGTGTATAAACATATAGTTTAAATGACAATTTCCCATCTGGGCTGGCAATGTTCTCAAGATACAAAGATAATCTAACAAAAAGCCAACATCAGGCATGAGAAGCCCTCTTTTAAGTTATCGGTCATGATTATCCAAGGGACTCCCAAAACATTACAGACTACTTCTACCGCCCTTGGTTGTCCCACCAGAGGTGGAAGGTAAAGTTCCTATTGCTGAAAACACCATGTATTTCAGACACAGGGCCCAGAGGTCCCTGAGCTGGAACTGACTTGAATGCCTGAGGACTAACTTTCAAGGTACCAGAAGCTGCCTTGCAAGCTTCCAAAGGAGGGAAGCAACCAAACAGTCTTACCCAGCTATGATGCCTATGAACCACAACAATGACCAGCATGGGTGGCATGATAACCCAAAGGGTGTAGTGGCATGCACATCATGGCAGTAACCAACAACTCTCTAACTGGACATAAGACCCCCTCAAGAAGAGGGAAACCATGCCTGGTACCAGAAACTTAGCTAACTAAGCAGGGCTAGTGAAGTCATGGGTCTTGGGAGAGAACCTACAACTGCCACTTTACAAATGAGCAGAATGGAACCCCTAACTGCATTCTAAATATTTGTCTTAATACCCACAGATAAGGAAACTTATCTTTGTGACAGAGATCTTTACAGAAAAGCATAAGCAATCAAATTTAGAATGGTGGAGCTCAGTCCCAACAGTATATATACTACATAACTCCCGAAACCGAAGGCTCAGGGATCACTGCAGAAGAGGGGTTGGAAGATTAGAAGAGCCTGAGTATTTGGGAGTCTGCTGTGAGATTGTGTCTCCTAGTAAGGTCAGAAGCTACACCCATCAAGTCACCAACATGACTGCCTGAACAAGGACAACAGATGCTAACATGGAATGGGGAAATTCCATGAGGCCTCAGCCCTACACAAGGAACTACGGGTATGCTCAGACAGGAGAAATGATCTTCCCCAAGAACACATNAACTGGTTATCCAATACCAAGTGGCCAGCCCCGAAAACACACATACAGGTAACATTACAGACTGAGCAGGTTTTACTTATGTATTTGGGAATGTATTTACATAACAAAAATTAATAAAAATAGAGGCCAGGAATTTGAGAAAGAACAAGGAGGGAAATAGAGGGTTTGGAGTGAGGAAAGGGAAGAAGAAATGATATAATTATAGTCTCAAAACATGATTTAAATTATAATCTCAAAATGTAATTAAAAAAAAAAAAGAAAATTGAAGCCAGGAGGTGGTGGCACATGCCCTTAATCTTAGCACTTGGGAAGCAGAAAGAGGCAGATCTCTGTGAGTTCGAGGCCAGCTTGGTCTACAAAGCAAGTTCCAGGATAGTCAGGGCTGTCACACAGAGAAACCCTGTCTCGAAAAACAAAAACCAAATCAAACCAAATAACAAAACAAAACAAAAAAAAACAAAAATCCCCCAGAAAAAAACAAACAAAAAGAAAGCAGCAAGCAGGTTGAGCAAGTCATAGAGAAAATGCCATTAAGCAGTACTCCTCCACGACGTCTGCATCAGTTCCTGCCTCCAGTTTCCTGTCCTGGCTTCCCTCAGTGATGGACTTATAATGTAAGGTGAAACAAATCCTTTCCTCCCCACATTGATTTTGGTCATTTCAGCCTAGAAACACTAACTAGACACACATCTTGATGCATTTTCTCTATNTTTGACCTGAGATAATACAATCTCATCCTTTCAGTTCAAGATACACCCAGGGAAGCCTCTCCAGACCTCCCCGTCTGCACTGGCATTCATTTGTGATGGCACAGGCAAGCCACAGATACTCTTACCATCACACGACACTGTTTGCATGAGTCCATGTTCCTTGACTTAGGTGATTACACAGTGCCTGGCAACAATAATTGTTCTGGGGATGTTTGCTGAATGACTGAAAAATTATCTCAGGACGGGTGCCTGGCCTGCTTCTCCTATTTAAAAAAGTTGCTACAAGGAAAATCTTCACTATTATCTAAAACATATAATCTACTTAAAACCCTATCACACACATGTGAAGTTGGTTACTGGTGTTAATAAAGGAGGCACGGTGTGAATGTTAAGGATTAAATTACATTAAATAAAGTATCANTGGCTTTTGGAATGGCACACTGACAAATATGATTACTTAGGTCATAATCATAATCAAAGTCCATACTTTGCCATGTGGCTACAATGCAACACTGTCTAAAAAACAAAATACATGAACAAGAAACAAAAAACCTTATGTGGTAGTTTGAAAGAAAAAGGCCCCCAAAGAGAGTGGCACTATTAGGTGGTGTGGCCTTGTTGGAGGAAGTGTGTTACTGTGGGGGTTGGGCATTGAGGTCTCCTATGTTCAAGTTACACCAAGTGACACAGTTTACTTCCTGTTGCCTTTGGATCAAGTTGTAGAACTCCCAGCTCCTTCTCCAGCACCATGCCTGCCTGCATGCCACCATGTCCCACCATGATGATAATGGACTGAACCTCTGAACTGTAAGCCACCCAATTAATGTTTTCCTTTATTAGAGTTGCCATGGTCATGCTGTCTCTTCACAGCAATAGAACACTAAGACACCTTATTTTGAGGTAAAGTCTATGGTACAAAAAAGGTGAAGTAGTCTAGGTATTCCCTTAAAATAAAGTGAGGCTTTGGTATGATGATTTGATTTGAGAAAAATATCCTGTTCTCCCCCTTTAATGCCATAACAGAGATCACAGGGACTGGGGACTCAGTGGTGGACCTGAGCCACATTGGGTAGCTCCCAATTACCTGTAACTCAAGCTCCAGGGGACCCGACACCCTCTTCTGGCCTTCACAGGCACCCACACACACAAAATTAAATCTTTGAAAGAAAAAAAAGAGTATTTTTTTTTCCCAACTCAAAAATGGCAAACTTAACAATGTACTCATGTTGAAATGGCAGGGTAGAAAAGCCATGTAACTAAGTTTTGAAGGAACTCTGAACTAGGTTCATGTATATATTAATACATTTATCTGTTATATACACTTACACAGAAGAAGGTGGAATATCAAATGAGGTTCTGATAAGCAGGTAGTTGTCTAGTTCTAATGCCAGCAGAAAATGGCTTTACATGGGCACTCTGTGGGAACAGGGCCCATAGATGAAGCACTTAGCTTTAGAAACTGCATGAAGCATCAGAACAGACATCACCCTGACCAAAGAGTGCCAGCACAAGAGCAGGGAAGGAAATTTAGGAAAAGTGGTGACCTTTGTCAGCCAAGACACCCGATTTCTGGCTGTGACACTTCTGGGCCACATCCGCTAGAAGTGAGGAGCCCACTGCTCATCTCCATTCAGGTTCCCCTCAGTGGGCAGAACCAGAGGAGTTGGGCAGGTTAAGAGGCACCCAGCATATCTGGCAAATCCTTGCACAGTACTCATCACATGGCTTGGAGCTCCATGGTGGCAGAACTGGACTTTCATTCATGGGTGTGCCTTGGCAGATTCTGACATATGAATGAGCTCAGTATTACTGAATCCATGAATAGACCCAAAATACTGCTGTAATAGAGAAAAAGCAATTTACTAGTGATATAATTAGAAACTATTTCCAGGCAGAGTAAATATTCAAAACATTACTCAATATTGGAATATGATTCACCAATAAATTCTATTCCAGAGGGCAGAGGCAGTTGGACAGGACTGACTTCTTCTAGAACTTACACTGCTTTTTTTTTTTTTTTTTTTTTTTTTTGCTGTTTATCGTCTGTTTTTCCCTTTTGTGCTTTTTGTTTAAAATGGTCACCAAAGGTAGTGTTAAAATGCCATCTCATGTTCCCTAAGGGCAAAATACAATGCTATGAATTATGTTTGGACAGAAGTTAATATTCTGTTGGTCATGAATTCAATGTTAAGGAGTCAATAACATATATTAACATGTCTTTTAAACAGACAGCTAAAACAGGTTTGCTGTTGGTTGATTAAATGCTATTAACAGAGGCTTGTAGAAGCCAAGCCCCACACTTCCCTTAGACATGTGGTACAGGATTTGCTAATCCTGTGTTCCAGACTTCACAAAATATAACCATAATGAAAAACTGTACATATTGTTTTTCAATTCCTAAAAGTTTTAAAAAAAACCTTACAAATGACATGATTTTTCTAGCCAGAAGCTAATTGGTACTCACAACAAAAAACCAGAAAGAGGGAGAAAACACCAAAATCCACCACTACTGCATATTTCAATGTAATATATTAAAATTTATTACTTCTGAGTAGTACTCATTGAGATTATCAATTAACATTCTCTAGAAGGCCTTATAATTTAAAAATTAAAGAATTCAGTAGGAGGGAAGGAAAAGCACCCTATATANTAATATGTTAATTTTGAGAACATTCACATATGCACTATTCTTCCATCTGGACTCAGGCCCTCATTCGTTCAATCCTGCTTAGGCCAATGTACACACACTCCACAATAAATCCCACATTACTCAAAAGCTTTGTGCTTCTACTTACAGCAGCATATGAAATCATTTTTTAAGAATCCCCACTCCATTGGCTATTGTAAACAATTCTCCATGCTTGGACACAAAGATATTTGGTTAGCCAACAAAGACTTCTGAAGACTAGGACAGAGGAAGCATTTTGATTTTTATATTTGTTTAAAGTGTTCAACCTTGAAGCATACAATAGAAACTAAGCTGAAATTTCTAGTTCATATTTAACTACAGTAAGAATATCCCCCCCAAAGGTCATCAAATATTTATAAAAATTTTAATAGCATCCTGTAGAAATCCACACATACCAGTGGGTGGACTTCATAGCTAGCATTCCTCACTTCTTAGACTAGACACAGGACATATAAGGAACTTGCACATAAATATTCAGGCCTGGGTACCATAGTAGTAAAGGCTAACATAGCAGTATCCCTGTTAGAAAGCATTCTGGTTCCATTTTCATAGCCCCAATAGGTACTAATCTGCTGTAACTATTAAGTCCATAAGCTGTAATTATCCTTTTCATTATTGTGCAAAGAAAGCAGCAGGGCTCTGCAAATGTGGATGAAAAATACCCAGGCACGACAATCAACGCACAGTGCTCTGAGAAAACCCTTAAAAGACTGTGGACCCAATTCCATCCACACACAGGGAAGAATCAATCAAGCCATATTTCATAAAATTTCAATGAACACAGAATGCACTCACAATTAAAAGTCATTTTTAGTCAAACACTCAGAGGGGAAACAGCCTAAAGAAAGATGAAGACCTTACATATTCCACCACTTACTATAACAAAATCACTGTGACTGAAGGAAAGTCATTTAGTGCTCACTATCAGTGTATAAGACTGTAGCTCCAAGGAATGAATACTTCTAAGTAAACAAGATCTTTTCAAAAAGGTTTGTAACTAAACTGTGTAAAAAAATAAAATGGCAGAACTAGTTTGAAGCAATTAGAGTCCAATGGTTTTCTATGTTTTCTTTTATATCCTTTATTTTTAATTGGTATTTTAGAACAGCAAATTCTCTCTCACAGCAGTGCCTCCTGGTCTGAGAACAGCTCCCATTTCTAAATGTAAAGATTTAAAATAAATCAAGATGAACATTAAGGCATACAAACAGCTACTTTTAAGTCTGTCCTTACTTAAACTAAGGATGATTTTTACTCATACTGAAATACATGGAATGTTGGCACACAACTGAAGCTGCTGTAGAAGGATCAGATGTTCTGTGGGCTATGGAAACTCTAAAAACATACCCTTACATGGTTTTCCTTTTACAAATTTAAGTGTTGAGAAATGTCTAAATAATAAGTAACAATTAAAATAAAATGTTTTATTTGNAAATTATGTACAGAATACATTTTAGGTTATGACAAGGAGATGGGGAGGAAGGAAGAGCCCTCGCCTTCCAATCCGTGCTCTTCACTTTCTGTTGGAGATGACCACCTTTCTCTGGATTGAATGTACAATTCAGTTTCGACTTCCTAAGTTGGAAAAGGAGAATTTGTAGCTGCATNAAGAGTGTTGCTGCACTGTTACTAGCTGGTTTGTTTCCACAAAATGCTCTTGATCCCTGCTAACTCAAAAAGGAATTTTCTGGTATAATTTTATGAAGAAAAACAAAAGCATAACTACCAGGAACAATGAGTTTAAGCATTTCATTGTAAAGAAACTGCAAAATGGCTATATACTTATGCATAATTTGAAATGCTGCAGTTTCTTTAGTGATTTCCATTAGTCTAACAGTAAAAAGCCATACAACTATCAAAAATGCCCTTAATCTAAATGTCACTGTGGACAATGTTTCTTTGATGACTATCAAAATGAGGCCTACTCACTGTAAAATGATCAGATGGATAAAGTTATTAATGGCTTAGACTGTGCCAATAGTACCAATGTCCTACAAAACAAAAGGCTGACTGTAACTGAATGTCAAATACATTTCAGAAAATGGATTTAAAGAATGCTACAAATGTCATGTGTACATTATGATGATCACTCAACATAGAAAACCAAAACCCAACCTGCTGCACTTATTCAGTCCCCAAATTAGTCAGATTATGACTTTTCATGTGCAGATTTCGGCATTTCTCCATCCTTGTCATCATCTTCCTCATCACAATCTCCATCTGTCTGCTGTTCCAGTTCCTCTTTCGTGATCATTTCAAAATCATTCCCGTTTCCACTACTGTGTTGGGACCGGTCATCTTCCCTCCTGTCACTGTCTGTATCTGAGTGTCGCTCTCCACCTGAGCCTTCTGTTCCATGATTTCCTGGTGCTACTTTCCCTTCTTCATCTTCCTTTTTCTCACTGTCTGACTTTTCCTCACTGTCGGACTTCTGCTGCTTTTTGGTTTCCGATCTCTCATCTTTCTTTAAGTCTGCTTTTGGTCCTTTGTATTCATGTGTGTAGAGAGGCCGGAAGGAGTCAATGAAGCCCACATCAGCAGTCAGGTTTGGCAAGAACCAAAAGTGGTGCCTTCCTCCAGTTATCAGCCAAATGATCAGGAACAGAATACAGCGAGCTGTGGGGAGAAAAGTCTCTCCTGAATAAATTAAGCACTGAATCAACTAGAGAGAAAATTTGTGAGTAAGAAACTGACACAGTAGTTGGCTTTATTTGCACATTTATGCACCATAAAGATGAGTATTTAAAATCAGACTAGCTTAGCAGANGACAGTATTAAAAGAGCAGAGTATTCTGTCCTCAACTTAGGGCACAAAGTTGTAATGACACTCAAAAAAATTACTTCTAATTTTTTACACATCTGGGTGCTGCTTCATGGACATACACTTAGGATTTATGCATTTTGTGATGTACTTCAGTAAACATAGTAGTCAGATGGAAGTTGAAGCATTCATGAGATCATGGTGTAAAGAAAGAAGAAAATGTAAGAGTTATGAATGATATTATCAAGAAATTGACTGGTGAAAAAGGAAAACGTAATGTAGCCTTATTTCTTGGCCCTTATATGCTTGTCTTGATTAGAAAAACACTAAAACTATATTCAACATATGTTATGAAAGCAAATATAATGCTGAACAAATGTATACACAGAAATATATATTCTTATTTCTGATTTTAAAATAAATGTAAACAATTCAATGCACCCTTCTATATGCTGTGGAGCTAAAGCATGTGCTAAACTTAAGAGACAGCTCAGCCTTGGAAAAAGAATTCGGGCATTAGAAAATTTCTATTGTTGAATTCTTGTTTTAATAATTAAGTAAATTATGTTTAAGTACCAACTGCCTCAATATTAAGAAAAATTTTATGTACCTAAAATATAAGCTAGGTATAGTGGTGCATGCCTGCAATCCTAGCATTTGGAGGAAAGGTCTGGGCTACACATCCGGATTCTATCTAAAAACCACAAGAAATAACCAAAGAAACCCTAGGAAACAACAGAATGCTAACACAGCAAGACGATTCAAACGCATAGTTTATGAGGTAACTCTTTTTTTTTGTTTGTTTTTGTTGGTACTTGGGCTTGAATCCAGGGTGGCCTGTCAGTTAGGCAACATAAAACTGTATCCTCAACCCTTTTAAATTCTGAGACAGGCTACATTATCCAGAGCCTGTGACTATCCTGCCTCAGCCTTCCAAGTAGCTNGGATCACACGGTTTTGTAATCACACTTTGCTGAGATGACTTAGTGTATTAGCAGAAACCTAAGTATTTCAGATGGTTTCCTATTATTTACCAATTATGTACAGATTTGTGTGATTTTTCTTTTTTTNCCAAGACAGGGTTTCCCTGTGTGGCTCTGGTTGTCTTGGAACTCGCTCTGTAGACCAAGCTGGTTTCAAACTCAGAGATCTGCCTGCCTCTGCCTTGAGTGCGGGGACTAAAGGCGTGCACCACCACACCTGCCTTTTTTTCTTTTTTAAAAGGTCACGATGATTATACAAATGTTCTAGGGTAACCAGTTTTGTTTTGTTCCGTTTTCTTTAAAATTACATNTAACCATTTCAAAGAAAGCTTACAAAATAGCTGATCCATGCTTTTTTAATTATCGTGCTTTGGATAAATCAAAGGATAATGGTTTCTTTATATATGCCTTAATTTATAAAGCAGTATTTATAAATAATCTTTTTTATAAGGTAGTATTTTTATTTTCATGAGAATAAAAATATATCAAGTAATACTGATCAGAATTATGACACAAAGAAGGTAAGTATATTTGAATCTGTAATTTAAAAGTAAATTCCATTGATAAAAGAGATAATGAGCAACTTTTAAAGAGGCAACACATTTTTTCCTTCAAANACAATTATGATGTTTTAGTTCATTCACAAACTTGTAAGACATGTGAAATATTTTATCAAATCCAAGAAAAAACATTATAGAAAGGTTGTAAATAAAACTGAACTTATGACATGTAAACTGGGCATAGCAGAATTATAACATTCCAGTTTTATACGGCAATAGATAAAAGAATGAACCACAGAAAAATTACAACATGTACTATCTTACCATTCTTGTAGTAAAATCTCCATATTTTAGAAAAATGCCACAGTCTTATTTTAAGTGGTGATATTAACTATGCATATTGAAAAACACCAAAAACATTTTTGAACAATTCTATACCACAGGATTTTTAAGTGGACCATAGATCAAAACTATTTCAAAGAAAAATTTGGAAGTTGGAATTAGCTCAGTCGGTGGAGTGTTTGCCTCCACCACCACCACCACATAAAAACCAGGCATGGTGATGTACGCCTGTAATGCCAGCACTTGGGACACAGAAACAGGGGGTCATAAATTCAAGGTAAGCCTCTGCTACACAGCAATTTTGATGTTAGCTTGGTCTCAAGATGCGAGACCGTATCTTAATATATAAATATATGTATATTTGTAATTACATGTCGGGTTTGCTTCTTACTTTAATTTGCAAGACTATCTGATCTGTACTACATATTTATATACATAGGAACCTGGAAAAGTATTTTCAAAATTCAAGAAACAACATTTCAAAGGTCATAAAGATCTAACATAAATGATAGTGACTATGAGTTAATTAAAATATAGCAACCAGAATAATTCTATTCAGTAGAGCTAACCCTTTGCTGAAAAACTTCAAGGAACCTCTNTAAATTTCACTGGTTTGACGCCAGGTGACATCAACCTTATTGTATCTAAATGTGAGTTCAATGTTTATGGCTTTTCTCCTTGATATAGGCATCACACTGACACTAGTTACCTGTTTAATGGGATTGGTTATTATTTCTTGGCCTACAATTGTGCTGTGCTGTCTGCAGAAGCAGCAAGGGATTTTTCTCAAGGTGACTAAGCTAGAGGAAGGAAAAAAATGAAAGTTAGGTGGAAAAGGGCTCATTTAGTCAGGGATCACAGAAAAATGGGAGGGGGTCCTATCACCATGGTACACTGAAGATTGACAGATGAACTCCTGGGTTCATGTGGGTGGTGGTGACCAGGGGAAAGGTGTGAATAGAGAAACTCTTTAGGGCTATAGTAATGATGCTTTACAAAAATAAAAATTAACTATCAGAGACTATGCATCTAGTTTAGTTAATGTTGGCCAAGTTGTGTCTTTCAACAATAGAAACTAGATCAATACTGTGGGTGAATTTATTTTTCTATAAAGCAATGCTATTCTTGGCTGGGAGTGGTGGTACATNCTTTTAATTCTAGCACTTGGAAAGGCAGAGGCAGGTGGATCTCTGTGAGTTTGAGGCCAGCTTGGTCCATACAGTGAGTTTAGGCCAGCCAGGCTCACACAGTGAGATCCTGTCTTTAAAAAAAGGCATGAAAGATCTCAATAATTCTGAATGTTAAAAAAGATTCACTTTATTTTCCTATTTGGTTTTTAGTCATTTAGTCCCTTAACTTCTAGAATTAATTTTGGTACCCAAGTGAAAAGTTGTAATTGTCCCTAAAGTGGCAATCAAATTGTTTAGAACCACTTAACTGAATACATGAATACATTGAACTTAAATATTTAATACAAGTTACATTTGCCTTACCTCAAATATCTAATAATGATTCACCACTGCAAAAATAAACCTTCATTATAGCTAATTTTAAAACATAAACTACATGCAGATTAAAATAAAGTAATATAATTGCAAAATAACTAAGAGTAAATTTCAAATGTCTCACCATAAAAAATGATAGCTAAACAAGGCAATGGGTATTTTAACTTGATTTAATTATTCCTCAATCCACGCACACACACAACATATAATTAAATTGTACTTTATACTGTCCAGAATTATGTTCATTAATAAGATATAGCAAATCCCAGATCAGAGCCAATGTAATCAGGTCTAAGCTCTGAGATTCAACCGAGAAAGGAGGGTCCCATACTTCTTGACTTCTCTGTGTTAATTCTGCTATTCAGCTTCCCTGCAGCTCTGGGTTAAGGTCTAAGTGCTCAATCCCTACCTTATACCAAGATCAGTGTTATTCAACACTTACCAATAGCAAGGAGAAGAATGCTGGCTACAAAACAGCCTGCGCCCACACTGAGGTAATAAACACCTACTCTCATCTCTGCTGGCCAGAGAGGGAAGAGGGTGGCTGCTATTACTGCAATAACTGGAATAAGAAATGACAAAGTTACACACAAAAAAGTTCAAACTTTTAGAACAAATATTTTATTGACTTGATTACAATTAACAGTGAACATATTCTTTTCTTAGGGGGAAACTGTTAAATCCTTGAAGCAAAAAAGTACTATTTGCATAAAAATAATGACTTATCAGCAATTTCACTTTATATAGTNCTTAAACTAGGTTAGTATGCTTTAATTAATTACATTAATTATATATAATTAATATAAATAAATTAATTAATTATAAAGTAATTAATTATAAAATTACTGTCTATAAATTAAAACTATTCCTTAAATCACCAACTATTGTCATTTGAAGCTACTT
>LZPO01077375.1:0-12517 GCA_001675575.1 Neotoma lepida
TCTTAGATGTGGCTCCACTCACAGAGAGATGGCAGACCTGACAGGAAGCTTCAGGGATTTAGATGCATCAAATTAACAGACATTTTAGAGATGCTCTTGTAGGTTAATACCTAAACTGTGAGTTTCAATTAATGGACTCAGTGATATTCCAGAACAAAAGAAAAGAAACAGGAAATGTATAGTAAACACCACATAGGCACCTACCTTCTCGAACCTTAAAGCCTAGTGTTCCATTAGATTTGTATTTGACTGGATGTATTTTCTTTTCATTACTTAAAAAATGTCACTTGGGCCAAACTTGTGTAATTAAATTGTTCTAAGAGACATGAAACANTTTTTCTTTAACGATTAACACCAGAAGTATACATTTGCAGCCTTTGTAAATTGGGAAACTTCCGTTTTAACTCCAGTTGCTTTACTGCACTTAGGAAGAGGAAGCAGACACTCACCAATCTTTAGAACATCGTGCCGTCACATATGGTATTCTGCTTGCTAATGATTAACTTTTAAGGAGTTGATATAAATACAATAGAAAGTTAAGCTCAAACAAATAAGAAACTATGGAGTTTTAACATAATTAATCTTCACAGAAATACAGGGAAATGAATGATATAGAGGTCCTGAAAGCTAACTCTCACGATTATGGGAGAAGCTTCCTGTCAACTACACTAAAATTGACCCTGATAGATGTTTTGAATGTAGAAAAAATAATAATCACAGATCTTCTAATAATTTTCTATTATTTCGTAGAAGAGCTGTACAACACTGCTGCTCTACACACAGAAGCAGGTGCATGGATTGAGAGAGATGAAAACATTTAATTTTTGTTTTCTTGCAGAATGAGCCTCAGGTATCCATGGCTGGTCTTTAACTTGCTATGTAGCTAAGGATGACCTGGAACTTTTGGTCTTCCTGGTTCTACCTCAGAGTGCTGGGATTATTGACATACACCACTAATGCCTGGTGCATGCCNTGATAGGGATCGAACTCAAGAAGTCATACATGCTAGACAAGCATTATGACAACTGAGCTCCATCCCTAGACTACTGAAATCATTTTCTTAAAAGTGATGGATGCTGCTGAACCACATCTTCAGGGCAGTCAGTGGAGTAAGCCTGAGACTGGAGGTACAGGACACCATGAGGAATCAGCATGAGAAGTTGGAGTCCCATGTGTCCCTTAATGGGCAGCTAGACTGGTTCTGTGCCTTAGCCATTGCAGATAGGGCAGTGATANTCCTAAAAAGCATCTCTGAGGTATAACTTAGTCCCCTTGGCACATATTCGTGAGTGGTGGAGATGGTCCATATGGAAGTTTGACTTTTAGTTTGTTGAGGATCCCCTTTACTGACTTCCACAGTGGCTAAGCCAGTTTCCACTCCCACCACCAGTACATAGTATTCCATGTCACATGTACTCACTACTTCTTTGTCTTCTTTCCACGCTCTTAGAATCCCTTACTCTCGCAGACTTCTTTCTATTCTCTTGCCATACAGACAGACACCCCTTCTAAACACACACACACACACACACACACACACACACACTAATCAGATCCTGCATATCAAAGAAAGTATGTGATTTTCATCTTTCCAAGCTCCACTAGTTTTGCTTATCATGATGATTTCCACCTCCATCTGTTTTAACTATGTACTTTATCACTTCATTTTTCTCTATGATTGAATGAAATTTCATTGTGTATGGGAGGGTATATAATCTTATTGTATTTTGTTATAAATTCATCTGTGGAGACTGATGTTTGGGTGAGGTAGGAAACCCACAGCAAGAAGGGGTCAGGAGGAATTGGGGGGTCAATAGAGAGGAAATGGATGAGAATGAGTACAATAATGTATATATAAATGTCATATATAGATGAGCAAACTTAATGACATGCATAAGAAAGAATAAAGTCAATGACACCCTTATAAAAACAAAGCATAATGACATTTATATATGATGATATCATAGTGCGTTCTGTTCTACTGTATGCTAACTGAAAATAATACAATATTATATTTCACAGAAATTAAAACAAGGCATTTTTGATTAAATGAATAATATATATTTTCATAGAAAAAAGGAAAGTGGATAGACTTAGTTTCTATTTGCTGTTGGGCAAGGAGGCCACATTTCCCAGCATGAGGAAAGTCATGAGAAGCTCCTGACCTAGCTTTACACCACACTTCACTAGAATTTTCAAAGGCTTTCCTGGTCATGGGAGACCTGTACAGTTTGTTGGGCCAGGCATTAGCACACATGATTGACTCATGTTACTCAGTATTGCAAACTCCCAAGAAGACACTGTGCATGGTCAGATCACCCTGTGCATGTGTGGANTGCTCTGTTTACATCTACAACCCATTCAGTGCACCTATGTACCTTGGGACTCCTTGAGAATCCTGGAGGACTATTAGGGATGTTCTGACAGGTTGGAGGCTCTGAGCTGTAAAGGAGGAGCACAGGTAGGGAGGTGAATTGATCCCCTTTGCTGTTATTCATCAAGGTTCCTGCCTGGGCCCTTTGATATAGTAAGTATTTTGTTTCTGTTCTCTCCTTATTATGTCAAGTGGTTTGTTAATCCTCCTCAANGTCTATTATCTGGGGCTGCCCCATTTAAAACTAACATGCACACAAATAAGTCTGTCACCTTTTAGCAGAGAAATTGTCACCCACTGTCCATCCTCTTCACTAGGACCCTGGGTTGCTTGACCAACAAGGACACCCTGGTTAAGGGAGCCTTATGTTGGGTATGTATCAAGAACAATCTAGGAACAGTAGCTCAGCACCTTGTGAAGCTGTTTAAAATCGTACTCCTGCCCCTGCCAGGTAGCTAGAAGACAACCTTTATTGAGCATAGGATATTGTTTCCTTGGGTAGCAGCGATGCCTGCTTCAGTGTGAGCCCCTGGTTTGCATCTTCAAGTACTACCTGGCCTCAGAATCAGGGATCCAGTGTGAGGTCAAATTCTGAGAGTTTTTTGATTGTTTGATTCACCCAGGGAGAGGCTCCTTGACTCTGTGTTTACATCCTTAGGGCCATGGCCTTGGAAGAATGAATCTTTGGTACCTGGAGTGTGTGTAGGTAGAGGGCTTCTTTGTCTGCCCAACAGTCACAAGCATGAAGCAACAAGGCTCCTAAGCCTCCCTTCTGTCCAAGCTATGTGCATATCCCCCTCATCCTTTCACAACTTGTGAGCACCCCTTTAGTCTGTGATAGGTTTAATTGCCAACTTGAAGAAATCTGGAATGAATGAGGAGGTAGCCTCCTGCCACACTTTTAGGTGATTATCTTGATCAGCTTATGCTCTAAGTATGACTAGGAGGAATAATTTTCATTAGGTTGAAGTGGGAAAAATCTCTAAGTGAGGGCAGCCTCATACCTGTTTTAATGTCCTGATCTACACAGAGAAAAGAGAAGCAACTGAGCAGGGCTATCTATCTTTCTATTCTTCCTGAGTTCAGACACCATGTAGCCAGCTACTGCAAGCTCATGATTCCTTGACTTTCTTATCATGATAGGCCATGCCCTGGAAATGTGAAAAACATGACAAAACAAAACAAGAAACCCAACAACCCTCCCTTCTTATATCACTATTGTCAGGATATTTATCACAGCTATGAAGATTTCCCCTCTCAGTGACACACTCCATGTCTTACACAAGCTTCTAGTCCGGGAATACGGAACCTGTACTTCTAATGTGGTGTAATTAAGATCTTCTCTCTAAGACTCANACCATTGTCACAGCACTGGAAGTGCTAACTGTGTGCACTGGGTCATGAACTCTCTTCTGAGTAACTCAGTATTGGCTGTATTGTCTCCCTTGCTTCACATCTGCTCTTCACTGACCCGTTCCCCAGCCCCCTCCTGTTTTCTAGAATACATCTTCATGTGTTCAAACTCCCCAGTTTCCTGTTCAGTCTATCTTCTGGGAGCATTCACAAGCATCCGGAATGTTCTATTCTGCTCCACAAAGGACTTGCTCATACTCACTATTGACCTTGGTGAACTGTAGGTCTAGGGTTGCCAGTCTTCCCCTTTGTGAACTGTAGGTCTAGGGTTGCCAGTCTTCCCCTCGGAGGCTTTGCAGTTTCCTGGACCACGTGGAGTCACCTTTCCTGTTTGACTCCGCAAGAAGAGGCCATTGGAGATGAGTATTTTTGACTTTGAAAATAAAATACTAAATGAATTTTGAAAATAAAATATTTAAAAATTATTTTCCTGAGTATAATAATATGTGATAATTATATTCTATTTTAAATCTTTTTTCATTTGATTCATTTGATTTCAGGGTTTTTTTTAGCTTTTTTTAACCTCTTGTGATTCTTTTCTCCCAAATACTCATCTAAGTCATCTCTTTTTGCCCAAACATTCTTATGTTTTCCAATGCTATCTTCTATACAAGGCCATTTTCAATCATTTGTCAGAACTCTCACTGGACCCTTTCAATCTAGAAACATCTGTTTACCATTCTGGAAGTTTAATTAATAATTCCTTAATTTTTCTCNTTTGTTTCCTAAGCTTTAACTTCTAGTCACTTCCTTGAGGAGTTCTAAATGTTTGTTTATTATGATCTTATTTTCACGCCTCAGGCCACATTTCTCTTCTGTACAGTCTTTTGTTCTCTTTTTATGGATAGAATAGATAATATTCTTTCTCAAAGAGCATTGATAGTTATGCATTTGGATTAACCTATTCCATAATTTTCTTACCTTTTCCATCATTTACTCTCCATGATTATTTTGGGTTCAGTTATCTCTTTTTCAGACATTTTCCATGGTAATCTCCTCATACCTGAGGGAATGATGGGAACGTTGAGCATCCACGTGAGAGATGGGCTGGCTCACATCATTGAGGGCTAAAGATCTTGCTTTTACCTGGTGATGTTGAAGATGGGACCCAGAGCCTATGCTTGTCAGGCAAACATCCTACCACTAAAGCAGATCCCAGCCTGTCCTCATTTCTTTTATTGGCCTTTGTTAGGGTATCTTCCTATATGAAGGTATATGTAATCTTTAAGCTTGGAAGGCTAGGGATTTCCATAAGATGTAAACTGTTATTAATTTCCTATATTTGTTCCACTATAATTATNAATGTGCTGAGGTTTTCTCCATAGTCCATGGGTTTTTTTGTTCCTTTGTTTTTAATTGAGAAGTCCATACATGTNTAATTTGTGTTTTGATTAAATCACCTCCCATTTCCTCCTCTATTTCTCCATCATTTCTTTTCTCACAACTTCATGTGCTCTCTCTTGTTTTAATTCAGAGTCTACTTTGTGTTACCTGTATATAAGTACAGAGGTGTAGGACCTTCTACTGGACAATGACTTTCATAGTACCCAAAGCATGACCCCTAGCTTTCTTCCTCTGACTAAAGAGCAAGACTGACAGTCAGGAGTGTGTGAAGGAATTGACATCAACTCTTTGTGCGAAGGATAAAGAGTCAAGCTTCTTGTCTGTGCCACCTTTAGCCCACTTCACAGGCCNCTGGGTATGTCAACTCCTGAACTGCTAGAGGTTTCTTCAGGGCAAACCTGAGTTCTTCACAGCTAACTCAATCACTACTCTCTTCTGCTTTTTGGCTTCTGAATCAATTGTTTTTAAGGTAATGTTTCCTAGCCTGTAAAATCATACTTTGTTCCTCACTCTTTTCATTTTCTTTGTCTAGTTTCTCTGCAGCTGATACATAACCTTTTGTGGTCCTTCTTTATAACTTCAGTGGCATTCAGAAGCAGTTAAGCACACTTGAAAGTGTCTCATAAACCAACTTAAACCAGGGATTTTTTTTTCTTCCTTATACTCAAATCTGGCAATAGTCAATAATTTTATAGATGACATTATACGTAGTCATCTGCTATAGACCACAAATCATTTTATCTTAGAGTGTTCATATTCTGCAGTAGGAGTATCAATGGACTATGAATGAAGAAGTTAATTTCTTAGATTTTCTGAGCCTCATATCTTTTGATTGCAAGGGCCTTGACCTGCTATAAAATTATGGTCCTGACCCTGCTGGCTGCAGGCTTCTGAACTTTTCTCTAAAATTATAGACACNCCTCCCAGAAGCACNATTTCTAAAAGGTGAGGAAAGAGCTNATGCTACCATCACACTCTGTAATCATNATGGGCTTTTCAGGTAGCTGCCTAGGGCTTGGCCCTCAGGACACTCCNTGTAGGCTAGCACACATGNCAGTGTATGCGGATNGACGTGACTTGGGGGAGGGGAGGAGTTTGATCTATGGTGTATAGAGACTCTGGGTCTATACAGAGCTCTGTAAACTGTGATGTCTGATCTTGTGATTATGTCTTCATGCCCAGATCACAAAGTCCTACTTTAACCTTCTACACAAGAATCTGGTCACCTCAGCAAGACTTCTTTGGTCAAAAGATTTTCTTACCTCACTCTGCTATCCCCAAGGCTGTGTTTATATTCAAGGATCTTTAGAGAAGTATAATTAAAGCCATGTAGTGCTTACTTTGAGTATTCATTAAACCTTTTTTTTTAATGTGAAATTATNTCTCCCATTTGAACTGTAGGAATCATTTTCTCATATATTAATAGTTTTGATCTGTGATCAAAGCCCAAATGATCAGCTTTGCACTTGAGATCTGCTGCTTTCTAGTTGGTTGTCTAGGTAGATAAAATTGGAGATGCCAGGTGAGACAGACATCAGTCTTCATTCAGTGCCTCTCTTGTACAAACAAAACTGAATCAATCTCACAATGTGGCTGCTAAATAGAATAAATTATTATACAATTAAGGCAATTTCCATCAGAACCCCTTCTCTGGGCCATGAAAAAAGGGAAAAAAACATAACAAGCTTTTAAAATTACAGAATAATGATCTCCCAAGTTGTTTGGNATTGAGAACAGCATCTCTGTGGCCNGTTATACATGTCACTGTTANTTGTCCCGAGATCTCTCAAAGGCAGCTGTAGCTTTTCTGACATGTATGATGGCAAGACCATGAGGATTACATCCAAAGTCAATGTTTATTCTTTGTGGGTAAAATTGGGTTGCACAAGGCACTGAGGAGGATATAAATGACCTTTCTTGCATTTTGTGGAAAATAAATCTGGCCTCTCCCTGAAAATGCTGTTTATCCATAGCAGCTATTACTACTTAAAGAAGCAAAATGTCATTGACTCATTTTTACTTCAGCAGGAACATGGGTAGCTTAGTACATATTTTTATGTACTCATCCGTATCCAGACATAATTTTATAATGTGAGAGTAAGAATAAATAAAGCCCCTTGTCCTGTACTGTACAAAGAACGTGGCCTACTATTCATTCTAGTAATGTTTAAGGCATTCATTCAAAACCAAATAAATATCTTACTTTTACAAGTCTTATGATCACAACAAAAATCCCAGACAAGTCCAACTGCTGTCATGTTTAAGTAAAACTATTAACAGAGATAGTACTGACAGACTGTATGATTCAGAAAGAGAGNAGGTGAGTGCACAAGAGTGAAGAAGGAACTGGTATAAGTGAGGATAACAGAAAAGTGGGTGGAAAATGAAAGCATGGAGTCTAAGGATATTCTAACTTCTGGAAAGTTACATCCTACTTATGAAAATAAAGAATATGGNTAATGTACAACAATCTTAGTATTACATTTTTACATTTTTGAGGGTTCATAGCATACAGAATGTATTTTTATCTTACTAACACTTGTTTTTCCTAAGCATTCACAGATCCAACCACACAATTACTCTCTTCCAACTTTCATGTATACATACATATATGCACACACACACATATATAGCATATATATATTAGCAATATTATTAAGAACTGGCTTTGACAGAATTATTTGCTTAAAGAATTTGATGGATTTAGAAAAAGAAAAAAGGACACATGGAGTTGAGTGAGTAAGGAAGAGAGGGTAAATTTGGAAGGAATTGGCACAGAGGNTAAATACAATAAAAAAATGCATTGCATGAAGCTATCAAAGACTAATAAAATTATAAGTGGAAAAAAGAATAAAGACTAAATANTAGTTTGAGAGCCAACAACAGAAGGTTTGTGAGCTTCNCAAGCATTTCATGAAATTCAATGAAGTAACCCATCATAGCATGATGGTGCTCACCCACCTCTCTGGATGCTACCAGTATGGGCTAAATGGAAGTACAATGATTCAGCCAACAGAGACATCATGTCCACTTCTAACTGCTCCCAGTACACCAGCTTGTTACTTCAAACACTCGTTGGATGCTATGTGTGTAAAATAAAACCTTGGGGCAAGTCCTATGCTCAGCAAATAAAGAATAGCCTCCAAGGAACTACAGGGATACCATGGTAAATGATTGTTCCTTCATGAGATATCAGCTGCAGTATTCAAGGGTTTAGTGGCATGGACAATTATTTACAACAGGGCAGGACACTTTTATGTCATTTGGTTGGATTATTACATCCACAACTAATATTATACAGAACAACAGTTAAGTTTCATTTTTTATAATCTTATAACATAGTTACTCCATAGAATAAATTCTAGATCTTTCTTTTTTATTCTGGGCATGGAACCATTGACAAGGACTTTAATTTTTCAGAACTTAAATGTCCTTGTTAATAAAAAAGGAGAATGATTTTTAACAGTAAAATAAGATTAGCTATTGATAAGAATTGACTATGACAATTAAGAAAAAATAAAATTATTTTTATTAGTGTCCTTCTGCTGAGGTAAGAACTTCAAGTTTGTCCTCAGGTCCAATGCACACACAGGCTCCTTCTGCAGCAGTATTTTTACATGGACTCTAAGTCGTGTCAGGCTGCTTAAGAATTTAGAGCTTAAGTTTCCTTATTAACAAGGCGCGAATACTATTTATATAAACATTTTCAAACATTGCAATAAGATGAGCTATTGATAAAAGTCCATTCCTATTATGATCGTTAAAGATGACTCTTATCATTATTATAATGTTTTATGTATACAGAACACCAGATCAGCCTTTATGGCTCAATGGATTCATAAGCTCCTTAAACTGCTGTAACATCTACTTGTGCTATATTACATGGAAGGCAAGTCACTTCTTTTACAGGCTGAATTCTAGACCCCTAAAATTCATATTCTGAAAAATCTAAACTCCCTTCAGCTCAGATGTGACAGGGTTTGAGGACAAGATCTTTAAAATGTTGGTCCTTAGAGATAGCTTTGATACAATATCACTGATGTTCTTATAGAAATTAATGTGGACACCAACATGCCCAAGTCCCAAGAGGATAGGACACTTGACAAAGAGACATTTAAAAACCAAAATACAGATGAGCACAATCAAAGAAAATGCAGCACAGGGAGAAGCCACCAGAGTAAAAGGGGCAGGAGTGACGGGACAGTAGGCAGATCGCTGACAGGTAGTCAGATAGGAAAAGGGGCCACAGACAGATAATAAAGATAGAAACTTCTGGCTTCTTGACCTTCCTGACCTGAGACAAAGGACTAGTGGGCTTTTTCTTCCACTATGAGGGCCCTCTACTGGCTGACCAGTTCAGTTGGCCAGGTATGTTCAAGGCCAGTCCCGAACATGTCCACCTCAAGCTGTGGACTTATCAGCTTCCTTTCCTTTGTCTAAATTGCCCAACTCCATATTAGGGAGGCAAAAGCAAGTGATATGTTCATAAACATGTTTACCTAAAGCTGAGGGCCTAACAGCTTCACTTTCTCTGTTTAAACAAATCAACCCAAAGTTAGGAGAGGGAGATGTGCCCTATGCCACCGAAACCACTTACAAGATCCAGGCCCTTTAAGAGAACATAGATTTAGGGTTCCATTCCCCGCTCTGTATTCTAGGAATCTTTCTTTCTATGTGCTTTTCTGTGTGCACTTGTGTATGTGTGTATGTACATGCATGCAGCTCTGTGTGTTCATGTGTATGCTTGTACAGCTGTGTGTGTGTATACATGCATGTATGTTCATATATGTGTGCAAGCTTCTTCACCTGTAATAAAATGTTATTTGCTTCTACCTATTGTGTCTGAAATTTTTCCTTTCTTTTAATTCTTGAAACGGCAGATAAAATGAACCCTGTCAAGACCTCCAGATGATAAAAAGTATACCTCACAAAGTCCAGAAATTTAGAAAAGGTCAGGAGAAATAGCCAACAATATTGTANAGACTAGAAATATATTCAAGACAAAGGAGTAAGTTTTAATTATTGAAATGTTTGAGAAGAAAAGTAGTAAGTTAGGAGACTGTTTGGGTGATAAAAAAAAAAAACCACTCAAATAACTTTTTTTTTCCTCACTAGAGAACAGAGGACAAAAATACGTTTTACAGGGTCATCATTCAAACTATAGATGTTTGCAGAATAAGGGGAAACTGCATATAAAGATCAACCAAGGCACAGCACCAGCCATGATATNTTAGGAATATGACATAAAACATTTGAGAGCCCGGAGGGGCTCCACACAGCTTGTTATGCACACATTCAAGAGGAGAGAACCCAAAGAAAATGGAGTANCTTGGAATAAGGTCTTTAAAATCTATTGTCCCTCCTTGCTTCATGCTTTTGTGCTCTTTTGATTCCTGCATGGTGACGTCATAGTTATCTTCATCATGGATTCAATGCCTTTTTTAAGGCTTCTTACTGAAAATCAAAGCAGAATCACCAATGTCCATACACAGACACAAAGAACATAGCCATGATTCAGAAAATGGATAAAAGTCTCAAAAAAAAAAGCCTCTCAGGAAGAAAGATTTTTCTGCAACATCGTTTTCTTACAAAAGATACCATATACATACAAAAGCTGTGCATGCAAGACTTTGTCAAAAGAGGAGCAATTGAACAGCCCTTGTGAAATTGTAATTTGAACACATTCACAGATATGCTGGTGACCCTCTAGATTTTAGCAGTGTTTTGGTCTCTTAGTAGTACTATCACGCTCATCACTGTGGAGGAAAGAGACTCTCTTTCTGTACAGTGACTGAATAGTCACTTGAACACCATTGGTGAACACCTAATTCCCATCATACAGTGCCTTTTCACGAATAAGCTAGGTAGCACATGCTATCACAATAGTACAACGTTGTGCACCAGTACCACTGTGCAACAGTAAATACTGTCACAAATGAATTGGCAAATGAACAAATAAAATTACCTAATTTACAATACTTNAGAAGATGCTAATTCTAAAGGGGCATGAGGACAAATTCATTTCCTCAAACATCCTGAGGCAGCGCTGTTCCCTTGTTAGTGTCTTCTCACACAGGTCCAGGAATGTTAAAAAGTCTGCAGAGTAACTTATGCAGCCATCTTTCTGATGCCTATTGGAAGCTGTGCTTGTTACCTTCCAGGTTAATGATTGTAATGTTGCAGTGCTCAACGTTAGGCANCAAAGGACTCACTAAACCAACGCTATGTATAAAGTGGCCTCTAAGTGTGATTATTAATTTTGTAGTGGAGACACAACATGGGGAGCTTTCTGCCAGGCACTGCATAAAAATATGGATCTAGATCCACATTCATAGTACGTCTGCAAACCAGAGACATGACACTCACTATGTTGACTCAAGGTGACTTGTGTGGTCACACTATGTTGCCCTTTGGGTTTTTGACTTGTGATGGTGCACCTGCTAGATGTCCATTATTTTGAAGGAATTTTGAAAATGTGGAAGAAAGAAAATTTCATCTATGACAGGTTCCAAAATAGGTTACATCATCTCTGCCGCTTAATAGCATTAGCCTAATCTTGTCTGGGTAGAGACATCTTTAATTAATTCTCAGTGATGCCTCCTTTCTGGCTAGCTGGGGGAAGATATTTGGTTTAATTTTGATGATAATAAGGCATGCTAATGAGGGACTAACTTTTGCAGCTAACTCAGACTTGCTGCAAGGAGTGTGGCCTGTTCATATGCTAAATGGATGCAGGAAGAACTGAAAAAAAAAAAATCTCCAAAGTAATTCATTGTGCTTGAGGATGAAGTTAAATAGATTTTCAAAATAGAGTTTGTAAGACAGGTAATTATCAGGAAAGAGTGGGGAAATTTTTTTCATTATAAAATTTTATGGTACTNATTCTNATATATCATTTTAATTAGTTTATATTTGGGGGCTCCAAGACAAATACTATGGAATTAATTAGAATATAAAGAATAAAAATGAATAGATATCAATAACAACAAATCACATTTTTACAAGTCATCTCAATTTAAGCTTATCTTGAGATAAAGTAGCTTGTTATATACTGTGAGAATATTGCTCACACTGATAAAGATACTGTATTATTTGTTATGCATTTAAAGAAAACATTCCTTCCTAGATTTCCCAAGGATAATCTGAGGCTTACCATAACTTCTGCTTTTCCATTGTATCAAAAGCATTTAATTTTATAACTTCACTTAATGAATATCTTATACTATTTATTGATTTCTCAGAGCTGTGACTGAAAAGCCTGTGGTTCAGCCTGGCTCGCTATGAGCCAAAATGGCAACAAGTGAGTTTAGAAGGGGTTCACAGAGAAATACCCTGGACATCCTCATGCCAGTTAAACTGTGAATCGGAGTTCTAATCTCTGGACTT
>LZPO01077376.1:6865-20109 GCA_001675575.1 Neotoma lepida
AGAAAAACTACTATTTTGTCCTATATATTATCATATATGACATACAAAATATGGAATGAAGACAAGGTAACTTTATATAAATGGCATTGCTTTTAGGGTTAACTACAAGGGAGACTAAGTTATCTTTATTAAACATTTTTCTCGACAATATAATGTATCTTCATAAAAATTGTATTACTCTTAATAATTTTCTAAGTAAACTAGAGTCTGTCTTATTTGGAAAGTTTGATTTTTTATTTTAAATAAAATAAAATTTTTTATTTTAAAAAATTAATTTTTGTCTTATAAATTTACTAGACTTTGAGAGTCATGTGACAAAATACATGAAAATTGTAAGGCAAAATAAAATATACAGATAAAGCCTCTCTTGCAATTTCTTGCTATATACTTTTGCTCAACTGACATTACTTGCTGTTCCAAGAGAGGTGGTGCCTTGTTATCACTACTGTACAGTGGAAATAGACATCGATGACATTGTAGAGATAGATGCACACAACTTCTTGACTCCAGATGCCTATGCTATCAAGATTGAGAGTCTTCCTCTTGTAGTACTGTTACACAGTAGACATATCTCTCAATAATAAACTTGCATTGATTCTTTTTTTGAGGTTTCAATAATTCTGTAAAAGTTCCAAAGATCAGAGAGTAAGAAAAAAATGCACGGAANAAGAAAGGAAAGAAGACAGGAAGACAGACAGATAACAAAGAAGCAAAGTAAAAGAAATAATTTATTTGCACAAGAAAGTGAAGATAACAGAGGAGTCAGGTTGTTTTGGAGACAAAGCTAACCACAGGAAACTAAGTGGATATAATTATATAAAAATTCCAATAATTTCCTATGATTATTAAAAAACAAGTAACTAGTGTCTTATGGGAAAATGTTACATAATTTATAAGCAAGAGAAACGTGAAAAAAATTTAAAATCTCTTTTATTATTCAGATTGAACTAAAATTAGACTTCAAGATTTAATAATATGTATACTCTGTATAATGTGACCCAAGAATAAGTTTGAAGATAAACCATACAAATGAAGAGAGAGAGAGAAAAGCTGAGAAAAGGAAGGACTATGGGCTGAAAAGGCTAAACAAATGGACAATAATAAGCAACAAATGTAATGAATCATAACCTGAATACATATAATCCAGGACTGCAACACCATTTTAAAATTTTAATGTATTTAATGTATTTTTATGAATTCACCAAGGGAAACAGGGAAGTTGAGCATATGAACTCAACAGAGGTTGTGACAGTCTGTAGAAAAGCTGTGCAAGCTCAAATCAGGTGAAATCTCAACGTTAAGAGGGGAAATGAGCATGAAGTCCAACCCTCAGCTAAGAAGCCATTGGCAATTGATAGCTCCCAGGAGAAGGAGAGACAGTTTTCTTTAAGGATGTGTTTCCTGGTGTGGTGAACAAGCTGGAGTGGAAGCCACACTTCCAAGAAGACATGGGAAGCCCAAATTGGACTTCATTAAACAAGCAAAACGAACAAGAAGACATAAAGCTAGGTGGGTGGGGAAGGGAGGTGAAGCTAGGAGAAGTTATAAGAGGAGAGTAAATGGGATCAAATACATTGTACAAACTTTTTAAAGAAGGACCCAAATTTAAAAAGNATAAAATTCATGTGAATTCAATTTTATACTGATATTCATATGTAAAAAAAGCATGTACTTATAATTCAAAGTTCTTTGTAAAACATGAGACTAAGAAAATATACTTAATCTCTAAAAGTACTTAAGATAAGAGTAAAAGAAATATTATTTTCAGTGGTAAATCAATGCAAACATTTTCTTCCAAAAATAGTGTCCATAACATATTCTTTTAAACATTATAATGGAGATACTCACCAGAAAAATGTAGAGTGAAACAAAGGATACAAAATGTGGGATAGAAACTATCCAAGGATAATTTGTTTATCTATCTTTTAATGTTATAACACTGGACATGTTTTGGGAATTAGTAATAGCTGTAGCCAGGTTAATGATAGTAAAAGGAATATAGACCAAGTGTCTTCTAGTTTATATTCCAAAGCNAACAACTAAAAATATATTTAAAAAAAATAGAAATGTCATTTAATGCAGAAATAAAAATACATACATTATCTATAAATTTAAAAGAAAATAAATTGGAAAAGATTATAAAACTTGCTATGTCCACAAAACAAACCAAAAACACAAGGAAATTTAAACTAACACCAAAAAAACAATTTCAGAGTAGTTGTGACTTCATGCATGAGTCGTGCATGCTCAAACCTGAAACAATTTCAGAATGAAGAGTGGAGGACTGGAGGTGAGCATAAATTCCCATCCCGAGTAAGGAGTTATTGGCAAAAGCCACATGTTCATGTACATCACAACAAAAGCCACATGGACTGGTTTATTACCTCAGTCAATCAGCTCTCAGGATCAATTTATGTCCTAGTTTCCTTTCCTACTCTGTGACAAAATACTCTAAAGCGACTTAGCAAAGAAAGGACTCATTCCAGCTCACAGTTGTGGGTTATAGTCCATCACTGTAGGAAAGCAAATGTGGAAGAAACTTGACACAGCCCGTCAATCANATCTGCAATTAAGAGAAAGAATATGCATACTTGCCAGTGTCTCTCTTTTCCATTCAGTCCAGGGTCCAGCCCATAAAATGGTATCACTAACACTCTGGGTGGGTCTTCCCACCTCAATTAACCTAATTAAGGAAATCCTTCACAGGCATCCCCACAGGCCAGNACAGTCCATATAGTTCCTGGTAGAAATCCTTTCCCAGTTGATTCTTGGGCCTGTCAACTTGACAGTTAAAAATGACCATCATAACATACAGTGGATTTTACTGTTGTTCATATTAAACAGCTTAAATTGAGTGGAAGTATAAGTGTATTTACATGTCCTTTTTATCATATGATGAATTGAGTATTTTATGTATGTGAAATATATTTTAATAAAAGTAAACACTTGCTACTGAAGAGAGACATTGCTGTCATTCCATAGTTGGAAGACATGATTAAGTTATTGAATCTATGACAGCCTCAGTTTATTCATTGGAAAATAAAAAGTTGCATTACCTTCTTGCTATTTAAATTTCCTCCTTTCTTTGTAAACTGTAAACTGAGTTGAAAAAGTTGCTTGCTAAATAAATAATGATAAAATAAAAGCAGAGATATTTGTATTGGCAAATTTTAATAGTAATTCATGTTCTGGAGTTTTCAAATGAGCAGAATTTGTTATTTAGAAATNAATATGCATAATGAATCCAACCGTCAATTCCCTAATTACAAGCCAAAAGAGAGAGAAAGAGAAGAGAAAGGGGGAAAACCAAGTTCTATTAAGAGGGAATTTATGTGTAAAGACAAGTCACACTGAGAAAGTGAAATAACATATTCCCATTCACATAATAGTTTCCAAACTCCCAGAGTTAGTTCAAGTATTTTGTGATCAGCAATTCTGGAATATAGATCACTCATACACACATATATATCATATACATTTGTATGATATGTTTGTATATCTGTGCATATATAAATTCTGTTTTTTTTTCTTGTGTGGAGTAACAAAGTAATAAAGTGCAGAGATCAGAAGTTTCCTAATACTCACTTGAGTTGCTTAGAGTATAATTGCTCTGTTGTTCAGTTTTCAAATACTGTTTACTATTGTCTACTTTTTACTGATATAAATACTTTCATGGAAGGCAGAAAGAAGAACATATGTGATCCGAGCCTTCAAATACCTTATAAAAGGAAAAATTCCTTAGAAAAGATTTAATACCTACTTGAGTATTTAAAAAAAAAGATGGACCACACAAAGACTTAAAGAGGACAATGTAAAATGTGAGAAATTGGTGCTCCAGTCACAGAAGCTTGCTCATCATGCCATTTTGCCTTTACAAGGCATAGAATCAAAATTTTCAGCNTGTTTATGACTTCCCTTTTGAACTCCTCTCCCTCCCAAAACTATTCACTACTCTGAATGAACATTCCTGTCTCCCTGGTTGATCCTTCCTATCACACTCTCCCTCATACTCCATTCTCTAGTACTAATTATTTCCTGGCATAACATTTATCTTCTTTTCCTTTTATTTGTTCATCATACATTTTGATAAAAGAGCAAATACCTCTGTGCTCAACGTATTTTTTCCTAATGCTCAAAGGTCAGAAAAGAATTTGAAAAAATATTCTTGAATCAACAATTCTATTAATTGACGAAGAGAGATATCCAGAAATTGTGGCAATAGTTAGCTGACAGAAGTTTTTTTTTTTTTTTCAAGATGGGAGCAGCATTTTAATATATATTAATAGTGTCATCTTAGTATTATTTATTTAAGTCACTCATTAAATGATTCCAATAATTACATAGTCTTTAATTTCCTTTCATGAGGCCACGTATTTGCTAAAGACTAAGGATTAATGATGAGCAAACTCTGCCATACCTTAAGGGACAATGAGTGAATGAATAATTAACTTGCATAGAAACAAACAAACGAAAAGCCCACTTTATTGTTCAAAGTACTTGCAAAGATTTGCTTTGATAAATACATAATCTTGGTATATATTATATAGAGCTATATACAACACCACAAACATCACATATAAGAATGCTGTTTACAACAAACTGCATTTTTTTCAAGTGGAATAGTATGTTTAAACAATGTGCCTGTTCCCATTTCTTGATTAAAAATGAGTCTCTGGATACTTTCTACTGTAATTGGAAAATAAATNTGATTGGACACCAAAGCAAAGGAAACAAAACCAAGAAAAAGAAGCTTGCTTAGGAAACGGTGGGTGCAGCAAACAATGGCTATAAAAGGTCTCTGCTGGCAGGAGAGGTAAAATGTGGTGATGTGCTGGTGTGTCTGTTGCCTTTTTGATAGCCAGTGTTTTCAAAGAGAGAAGATTATGGAATTTACAAACATCAGAGTGTATCTAATGAGGACCTACGGTGGATATTTAGTTGGAAGATATGCAGTGCTAGAAAAGTCCCATGCTAATATACTAGGACACTTCGTACCTTTATACCTGCTTCCATAATCTTCTAAGTATCACGCATTTTTCAAGTGACAAACACGGGAAAGGAAGAGAAAGTCAGTAAAAGGCACTGTTGATGTTTTCTAGCTCAGAGCGGAAAGGATCACCTTTCTTGCACTTCATATCACTTTGCACCCTTGCTGGTCTTTCCTCCAGATACACTAACTATAAAACAAGGACATGGCTCACCCAAGAATGAAAGTGATATTAAGAAATGAGCATTAATCTATTTACTCAGATTCATACAGTATACACAATAGATCATTTGGAATTGACAGACCAAGATAAGTTTTTAATGAAATAGTTATAAACTGTCAGTCATTTTCACCATGTAGGCAGTAAATTATGAATATCCTTGTATATGTCTGAAGCACATTTCTCATCTTTTATATCAAGGAATTAAAATGTCTTACAACAACAGAAATGGATTAAATCTTTAATTCCAGGGTTTGGGGTGCCTTTGGTTTTGATTTTACATTATTATTGTTTAAATATTTGATCATGTAGCTTTAACAATGTTAATATTAAATGATGATTGTAATTATTACTTTCATAACTGAAAATTGAATAATACTAAAGGAGAGTTACTGTGTCTTCTAATGAATAATGGCAAGTCTTTATTCATTGGAATTGCTACTATTGGTGATAAGCAAGAAATATAAAGCCAACTACTTCTTAGTTGGCTGAACATTTTCTTATTAATAACTTTGTGTGAGACCATAATTAACTTTTTTCCTTTTTGTTTTGTGAAAAAAAATAAGGAATTGGAAGAGTGGTTCCATTTGCCAAGAAATACAGAGTAATTGGTAGTGGGAAATCAATTCTTTCTTTACATGCTTATGTAATGAGATTTGCCTCATAAGCCACTTGCTTTCTCACAAATTGTAATGTAACCAGTGCAGCCTAAAAATGTGAAGGTTCTATATGAGATTTTATATGTTAATGCTTTGGAAAAATAAGAAAATAATTTCATTGTTCTATTGATTTAGTGTTTTAGAATTAAAATATAGTTATGCTCTCTCCCACCTTTCTCTCTAATTCTGTCTTGTTAATTATTGTATGTAATTATGTTGAGAGGTTTATGAACTAAGTGTTTGGTTTCATTTAGACAGAAATACACAGTCAACACTTNCATCGTTGTAAGGACTCANGACTGTATTTACCTGTTGCCATTGTCTCGTGAGTGTGACCCTTCGTCTTTCTCCATCAGTGTACTTGTCTTCCACAGTCACTTGTCTCCCTCAGGACTGTCTGTATGGTATGATGCTCAGTATTCACTATGCTATGAAGCCCGTAGCATTTTCTAGTAATATCTAGGTCTATGTAGTTAATTCCCAGTGTTGTGAAACTGAGTTAATATGGCATTTTACTTGCACATTTGATTACTGATGGAAACATATATATATTCATCTATAAATTATTTTCAGACAATGGATATTGATTGACATGACATTATTGATAATGATGTTGCTGACAATGGAAAATGCTCCTCTGTTGTATTTTGCTATGAAAAAAGAAAACAGTTCAAACCTGCTGACTATCAAGTTAGAAAGATTGAAAAATCTGTGAACCTTTTGGTCTTATCTGTACTGTTTTGACCATTTTATAGTAATAATAAAAAGAAATGTGTTCTTAAGATGTGCACACACATACACATACACACATACACACTTCCTTACAATTTCAATATTAATAAAAATTTTGTAGTACTCTGAATTCTCAAAATTGAGTATGCTGCTAAATGAACTTATGACTGAAACACTATTTAACCATTGATACTGATAATAGCAAAATATATGTGATAACATGGATGTCTATTTAACTTAATATTTGAAGTGAAAAAAACATTATCAACACCATGAAATGTCATCTTTGTAATCATTGATACCAATTTATATAACTATATTTATGTTTCTTTACTTAAAATATCCTAGAAAACATCAATATACTAATATTTATAGTCATTTCTATATTTTGAAATTATGGATAAGTTCTACTTAATTACTTTTTTGTGTTTTTCTAACCGAATAGTATTAATTGTGTAGGCACAAAAATTCCAGTGATTTTGATTTCAAGCTAGAAGTCACTTGCAGTTTAGCAGTGAAGGAACACATGCCATTTAATCTGNACAGTTAGAGCCAAGGCAGCAGAGGCAGTCTGTTATGAAAAGAAGCCCTAACAGAATAAGGGAAAAAAAGTTAAAGACTTTTAAGACAATGACATTTGTTTCTTTAATTCTTACAAATTCGGATAAATTGGCTGACAGTTTTGCTCTGCTGGCCATCTGTCTTTATTAACTTAGACTTGATAAGAAAATCTAATAATTTTGAAACCATTATATACGACTATATAGAAGCTAATGTTGAAGAAAGTATGGCTGATTTGCAACCATAATTTAGTTAAATTTTAAGTAATATTTTCAAATGGCTAGTTATTTAAATGTTGTTAATAAGAATATGCTATAACAAAACAATATTGACAATAAGGCAAATAAGAGAAAAACTAAGATTTGGGACTATTTTGCTTTCATATTCTCTCTTCCTGGTTTTTCTATAATTTCAGTTTTAAGTTGAACAAATATGCAATTAGTTGAGAACATTTCTCCAATGTTGTGTGGACTTAGACACTGTGCCTAAGGCATACTTCCTATGGGCTAACATTGGAGTTTGATTTCATAAAAATTCATCTATTTAAAGAGTATTTTCTTCACAAAATCTTTACCTTTCCTATTTTTTCCTAATTTTTCTCAGTCTTTCTCTATTCTTTAGATAAGATTCAGAAGATTTCTACTGTTAGGGTCTTGGAGAAGTTCCACAAAAGACCACCTTCCACAAATCCTATCAGCAAGAGCAATTATTATCTCGAGAAAGCCTCCAGCATGCTGAGGCCGGCCATAGCACACAAAGGCAAAATGGCATGACCCTGAGAGGAGCTTGCAAGCTCCTTTTAAGCACAGCCAAGGGGTGGTCCTAGGGCACTTAGGTCACTTTAAATATGATTGGCTTAAGTAAGTGGCAATCATTTTAATTGGCCAGGGCTAGTAGGGGTTTTTCCATTTTGGGGCAGGCCTGTACTAGTCCTAGGCTTTGTCCTTATTTGGTTGTCACTTGGAACTGCTGACAGTGGCTCAGGCCTGGGCTGGCCTGATATTGCACATACCAGGCCTCCTTGTCCTTGCTGTCAGTGTTGGAGATTGATTGTCTTTTGTTTGTGGCTCTCTCAGAAACTGCTTGTTCAGTCTCAGGAAATTGATATTGAGGCCTGATCTCTGAGAGCAGACTGAGCAGCCTCTTATGGCATTTGCTCAGTCTTCTTATATANAGAGAACATATATCTTCCCAGTGAAATCATTCAGACTTCAGCTGGCTTTTATATATCTCTCAGTCCTGTAAGTGAAGTCAAATAACACCAGTTATTTGAAAGATATAATCAGGCAATTGTCACAAACCTGCTAACTTAACCCTATTTTCAGGAACCACACTCTGGCAACATGGGTTTATTGCTTAGGGAAATTTTTTCATAGCAATAAGATTGTGTAAATATGGACCAATGTGAGTTCATGAAAATATAACTGTCTAATGTTATCATAATTTTATCACATATATGTAAGCTACTGTATTTTTATTGGCCACTTATATCTCCTGGTGATCTCACCTTTTGTTCAGTGTAGAGATTCCCCTGTGCTTCCTTGAAGAGCTTTCTCTAAGCAGGAGTAGTTTGATTTTATCTTCTCTGGACCTCTTATTAACTCTCTGAAAACAGTGAGGATAGGTTCTATTCTTTAGAAGAGTCAGCACTGGTGGTTAAGGCTAGTCCATAGCTACTCTGCTTGATTGATTTCAGTTGTTGTTCTTTCCTTTTCTTACAATGGATCACTTCCTTGCTTGCTTCCTTATCCTTCAATTACTTTTACTGAGTATAGAATTTTGATTTTGATTTATCAATAATAATGCATTTATTTCTTATTATCTAGATCTAACACATTATTCAAAATATGTTGAATATTGATTTTCTTTAAGAAGAACTGATACACTATTATTTCTAATAGAAGAAAATCTGTTCTCAACTTATGAAAATAGCCAAGCAAAAATGTTCAACTAAAAATAAATATTTAAATACCTGTATGAAATTTACCAAAGACTTCTGAATTGTAGAAATCACTACAGGACCAATTACCTACTCTTTAAATATCTAATTATTTAGCACTTTGTGTGTTTATTATTGCATGGATGTGAAGTACAGAGTAATGCTGTTCAGTATTCAATGTAAATTATGCTTTATTTATAAACAGAAATGAAGAATAAATAATGTAACAGGTGCTTTTAAAGACAACTAGACAACTACATTAAATGTCAAGTTTGTTCTTATTAAAATATTGAAGACATTCTAGATGAGGATTCATAGGGACAAATACAAAGTTGAAGAGGAAAAGAGACGGGAAAAGAGCTAGTGAAGGCTGAGAGACAGTAAGCAAATGTTTGCCCGTGCTCGAGGACAAGGGACTAGTGGATAATTTTATCTTTTTGTTGTTTATTTTCTTTTGACTATAAATTCATGCTATCTATCAACTACTGCCACAGGAAACACAAGTAGAGACCATGAAGCTACCATTCTGTGTCTGTCTCCATGTACTCTGCTTGTATCAATGCAAAAAGCATATAGAGAGAGTAGAGTGTGTATGCTAACAAAAGTATTGCACCATCAAGTTATTTTCAACTTCATTGTTTGTGGGAGCCCACAAAGGTTTCCTAGTGAAAGATAGCTCATGACAGCGAGCCAAGGTAGTGACATGCATTCTGGGAAAGGTAGTTTTTCTGCTAAAGATAGCGATATTGTCCAAAACCTTTTTCAGCTCAGAATGAAGTTTCTTTTCAAAGCAATGTTAGAAAACTTAATCTTACCTCTTGAGAACTAAGATCAGACAAACAGCTTGCCTCTCAGGAGATGATTAANACAATAATACCTTTTGTCAACAAGCCACTTTAAAATCCTTAAAGCAAGGGAAAGCAGTCCATATATTGAACATTGTTTTAGATATCAAGAAACTTATGGGCAAATAAAAAAGTTCTTTGCCTCTTGAACAAACAAACACTCTGCAATGAGTGATTCCTTTGCAAATTTAATAAGGAGACAAGGAAACAGGCATTCAAAAAGAAATGACTGCTTTACAGAAGGGGATCAAACTTCAGAAAATCTAGCCATATCACAAAATAGTCATTTCACTTGAGACATCACATTTCAATTGTCTCCATTGAAGGTTCTCCATAAGAAAACAATGCTAAATCAGAATGTTTGCTTAGTGAATGCACTGATGTTTGTGAGAATAGTCTGAGTTAAATAACTCATGGTTAGTGCATATCACAGCTGCTATTAATAATAATATCAGGGGTTGAGAAACTAATGAATGAGGTGAAAATACTAAATCATGAAAATGTTCTTCCTCAGAGTAAGCTAATGAAGGATGTGTTTCATGAAACATCCATGTTCTTGATTCCCTTGAATAGTAGCAGTTTTGGTGAACAAATAACCTTGCCAGAAATATTGGGCTAATAAAATCTGTCAGAAACATCAGCATTATTAAAAGAACTCATAGCAAATACAGCCTTAAAAAATTAATCAAGAAGGGGGAAAATTGTTTGATAATTTGTTAATGGGTGTGGAATAGAGGAATGACATTCCTTTAGAGGAACTGGAGTGAAAAGCAGCTAAATCAATTTTCCTGATATTGAAGATATTCCATCTTGTAGTCTGTTGATAGTAAGAGAATAAGAAGGCCTCCAGACTGCTGAGGAATTTGGGATAAAGTTTCAGCTATGTTTTTGGTACACAGAGGAACCTGCTGAAAGCTGCAGGTCTGGAACCCCACTCCAACTTAGACAATTATCTTTTCCTGTTGGGAAATTGTCTATTGAGTTGCCAGCTAAGCAATTCAAAAACAGAATATTCCTTAGGAGGTTTTTCTCCTCATCTCTTTTCTTCCTTTTTGGGTTTGCTGAAAACTGAGATAGCTCTTAATAGAGCGTATAAAATACTGTTTAGCAACAACACTCACTAAATCTTAGAGTTGAGGGAAAGCCATTGAAGAATTAGACTCTTGTTTCCAACTGTCAGAAGAACTTTCAGAATGATATAAAAGCTGACTATAAACTCTGAACTTTATTATAAACTCTGAACTTTAGGAATGATTTGCATACTTCTTGTCTTGTTAATAGTTTAGTTAAGAAATCTCTTGTAGATGTTAAGAAATATCTTATAGATGTTAAATTCTGCTAAAAGGTTCTTTTTAATGTAAGTTAGTTCCATTAAATGTAATCTTATAGAGTTTAGAGAGTCTTTCTAATAGTTCTTAAATAAATCTCTCTTTAAGAATATAGGCTTGTAAGAAGTATAAATAAGTGTATGTTGAATGTGAGTTTGTGAGAACGGTAAATGTTGAAGGTAAGTCTAAATGTTTAATGTAAGCTTGCAGGAAGTGTAAAAATGTATAGTGACAATAGTTCAATTAAGAGAGTTGTAAATATGTATGGTGATGTTTATACAAGAATTATGTTAAGGTTAATGAATCAGAGTTTGGTAAAAAGCTAATGGAATCTTCAAGTTGGATGTAATTTATTAGATGTGGTTTGCATCAAGAATTTTAGTTGAAAAGGGGCTTTGCACAGCTAAAATTGTTATGGACATCTTAAGACCCATTCCAAAAAAGAAGGGCCATCTCCATCATCCTCTACTCCTGTACTGGGAGGTGTGGCAGCTATGGAGATAGCTGTGGAAATTGTAACCTCAATAGGAACCCGGGCCAGAGCTAAATTAAGCTCAGTACTCCCTCCTATCAGAGGCTGAGAGCCAAAGATGGCCAACTTTCTCTTGATAGCTTCCAACCTAAGACAGAGTATACTTGATGGAAAGCATATCTCCATGAGGGGTAGTGGTAAATAATCATAGAGAATGACCTAAGACAGACCTCAGTCTACTCTGTGGAGCCTTAAGGGCTCTTTAAAAAATTAAGAGGAGGGAGCTGTGGGAGCCCACAAAAGTTTCCTAGTAAGATCTGAGCTTGCTTTACACAGCAGGGCTGCATTAGGGGATGGCTGGACCACATGCATGGTCACCAGGTGTCTGGAATGGTCTGCACTTGGCTGTGCTGGGGGAGGTCTTTTTCTCCACCCCTTGGCATTCTTTTAAAAAGCCCTTTAGAAAAGACAGAAGGGTCTGGTGGGTTTGGACCCAGACCCTCCCGAGGCTATCCTGTGTTTTCTGTCTCTTTATACTTCCATCTACTCAAATGTACCCTGGGGAACAGGAGGGAGCTGGTCTCCCTCAATGGTTTACCATTTTTTAAAGATTTGCTTCAAGTATTTATACTTTCTTTCAATGAAAAACATTGGATCTCTCAAACTCTTGTATATTGTAATTTTAGAGGGAAAAAAGCAGTTCTTCAGTACTATTACTATGCATTGTAGAAGATCAACTTGCCATAGAGCACAGAGATCTGGTTTGTGTATCTCTACTCATAAAAGCTTTGATCATTAGTAACATCTATAAGCATGTGATCCTTGCTATACCTTAATCAAACATGGTAAATTTCTGCTACAGGGTTATTTGTTTAATCCTCTATTAGAGTAAAGTCATTCATATCTACATCAAATCCGTAGAGTACATCATCAGGTTAGCAATATTTCCCTGGGTAATGCACATGGCATTGGAAGACATGAAGATCACTTGGCCATTATCTCATAATCAGCAATTGTAAGTTTCTCTGGAATACATTCAGATTCCCTGAAGACACAAAAAGAACAAAAGCTTTCTTCTTCAACTGTAATTGTGGTAAATGTGGAAATAAAGTTTTTACATGAGCTTTGGCTGGATGTTCATTGTGAGGCATTACATAATGGGTTTGCTCCAGTGTTGATTCTGACACTAAGATTTTCTTGGACTGCAATCAGGTATATCCTTTATAATGGTGATGGTATATCAAACAATGAATTTTGTCAGTAGTTAATGTCTGCTGTGGAAATCCCCTATGGTCAAAAGAGGCATAAAACTAGAGCATAGCCTGAAGTCCTGCTACCCATGGTCCTGTTTGCAAATGCTTCACAGTTTTAAGGGCTTTATACTCCTTTTCTATTGACCTTTAGTATGTAGGTGTTTATCTCTGTTTTGTTTTCAGGGTGGATGGTCTGTGTGTGTGTGTGTGTGTGTGTGTGTGTGTGTGTGTGTGTGTGTGTGTGTTTC